>OX381707.1:76597048-76681512 GCA_947462335.1 Harmothoe impar
TATATTATATTATATCAGATGTATTTCGACCCTAGTTATAATCTGGTGGGGGTGATGTAGGGGCACGAATAATACGTGTACATATAAGGTCCGTGGAGTCAGAGCGGTAAGTGCCTCCAACGGACACTAGGTGGCAACACCTGAGCCATGTCCTTTCGGTTATCCGGTAGCGGAGCCAGGCAGGGCACTCCAGACGGCGCTACGGAGGAGTGCCACGTCGACACTGCTTGGTCCGCGCTCAGGGTATATAAGAGGCCGAGGTTGGCTACCTCACCAGTTAGTCCTAGGACGAGCTCTGACCCGCACCTTTCGTACCTTCGCTTTGACAGGGGCACCTACACCCCTCCCACGTTATGGACTCTGCACCAGCCATGCTGGCACAGAGCTTAACTGTCCGGTATCGCTAATGCTTCGAACTATCGATAGAATCCTGTGTGTCTTCGAATGGTTGAAAGACCAAGTGAACCGAGTGAGAAACCTTCGTGTACTTTTGAGGCTGTGATCGAATAAAGACCTGTTGCATTCAAACCGAATTTGGAACCTGTGTTCGTGTTGTACGCATATGAAACCCCTACATATATATATTTATACATCGAATACCGGTAATAATAATAATATCCAATATTAAATTCAAATAAATTGTCACTAATGTTTCTCAGTACATGTAAATAGTAGCAGCGACAGGCCGCCTGAAGTTATCAGATAATACTTAGTCACTAGTTGATACTCTGGTGTAGTACATTTAGCGACAATCCCATAAACAGAAAAATTAACCAATTATTGAGAACCAATTACCTGATATTAAACCTCCAGGCGTAAACCTCCATGTACTAATAGATACCGCCATGTTCCCAGCACATTTCACATACACCCTCCATGAGAGTTGTCGCTGTTAAGCATTAGGCATTTTCAGGTTTTCAAATCGATTAGTTTTCTCTATCTGTTCAGGCTAAACCAGTAAGCGTCGCTTAGTGTTTTAATGCCATTTGTCGTTTTGATACATGAATGCAGCCCTGGTGAGTAGCTCGCCAGGACTGCATTCAAGCATCATGCCAACCCTATGCGGTTGATGCACTCCCGAAGGGTCGGCATGATGCTTGAATGCAGCCCTGGCGAGTTACTTGCCAGGGCTGTATGAATGCATCATGCCGACCAAGGACATGACACATTAAAGCACTCTGCGGCCCTTATGGGGTTACAGGTCCAAAGTTGACACTGCAAGATAAGCTGAGCTCACAGTAAAGCGCTGGGAACCGATCAGCTGTGTCCACTGTTGGTGAAACGGTACACTTTGTAGTTAACCCTTTAAGGACGGGTGTTGCGTTTATACCACAGCAGGCACGGAGAACAAAGCATTTCCCACCTCTTGTATACTACATACAGCTATAGTGGTATAAATAAGTTATAGGCTTTGTACTAAGGCCAAAAAAAAAAGGTGTGTTTCAGGTTACTCGACCCTACCTAGAAAAATAGGGCCGACCCTAAAACATTTTATCCAATTTTGAAAAAAAAAATTTAACCCTTGTAGGATGGCATGTTGCACTACATTTATGGGTGTGGATAGACTTGCAAGCATAACAAACACTGTAAAAAAATTCCCTTGAATTCACGGAGAATCTCAGTTAAATTTGGCAGTGCATCACCGTTTTTTGGTTTACAGTGAATCACTGTAAATCTCATCCATTTTACAGGGAACTTCCGTAAACCATTGCAGTGAAACTCCGTTATTTCTTTTACAGTGAAACTCTGTTTTCTGGGTAGTTCTGTATATTTCTACCAGGCGGCAGGCCAGTCCTTTAGGAGATTTGGCTGATGGTTCCAGATTCTAAAGCAATATAAA
Organism: Harmothoe impar; assembly: GCA_947462335.1. Classification (NCBI taxonomy): domain Eukaryota; kingdom Metazoa; phylum Annelida; class Polychaeta; order Phyllodocida; family Polynoidae; genus Harmothoe; species Harmothoe impar. The sequence goes on from OX381707.1 coordinate 76,598,889, forward strand.
AGTGCCAATATGATGATATTTTTCAATATCTTTATATATCATAACATAAATGTATTGATGTAACTCAAGTTTGATGAAATAATCACAATTAATAAAATATCCAGTTGTGTAGGGCAATGGGGAGTAATTGTAATACCATAGACACCCATCTTGTGGTAATGAGAAAAATACATATGCCCAGCATTGTAGTTAATGTTGTATAGCAATCCTAGAGCAATGTTTCTCATGAATTGTGATTATGAAGTGCTGTGGGACATTATATGTGCCTCTCAGCAGCTATTTTATAATGATAAGGCCTATCAAGTCTTGGCACCAGATGTCTTTATGGAATAAAAATGGATATCATGGATACTTTTAATGAACTTTATACCAGTACACATAATGGCTGTAGAATGATAACCAGTGCTAAATCACAACAAAAGGTTAATAATGTAGCCTCAAATTAATTAAAATAGCTAAATAATTATTCTGGGCCACTGTATAATAAAACAGTGAAATCCCGTTAAAAAAACAGTGATTTCTAAAAACGGAAATCCCTAAAAAAACGTGGGTTTCCCGGCTCCCATTGATGCCAGTGCTTCTCCGTTTTTTTAAGGGATTTTTTTTTACAGTGAAGGCTAATCTCTCTGACACCATGGCTATGTGGTAGCTATAATGCAACAAGAAAGTATGACTTTTAAGAAAAATTATTGATTTGAACATTTCCCCAGCTCGACGAACAAGTACATAAATATAACTGCAAAATCCTGCATTTTAATATACACAGTTTTAAGGATAACTGTCCTCTGAATCTCGTGACATTTGATAGTTGCAAATGTAGCTATTACATAAGATGTTATAAGGATTCTGCTAAAGCCAATGTAAACACAACTTTATTATGAAAAGTCACCCTTTCTTGATGCATTGGTCTGTAGCTACCACGGGGCTATGTCATGTAGCTTATGTTGAAACAAGTGCTGCTACCTAGCGAGTTATAGGTATCTAGATCGGTATTGAAGCCAGTTCTGGTAGACTGGAAAGGCCCGTAAATAGGTTAAAATGGTACTCATCGAATATAGACGTACCTTGCTAGAGGGTTTTAGGGTTAACCCTACCCAATGTTCTGATACATTTTGCACGAGGGATTGTTTCAATGTCACAAAACTCATGATCGTCATTGTTTTTCTTGTTTCCTGTTTTAGGCGCTGGGTTCTCTCAACGTTTCTAAAGACTTATTGATAAGATATGACCGCTCCCCTTGTGGTACGGTGGTCAGGAATCATCCTAGAGTGGAGTGAACTCATTTAACTTATTGTTTTCTGTTCCTTCTTCACAGGCGCTGGGTTCTCTCTACTTCATTCACCAGTCTATACAGAATGCCCAGATCTACGACTGGATCGGTAAGCAGCCGTCTTAATTAACCCTTTAAGGGAGTGTTCATTTATTAATTACAGGGGGGTTGTAAGATTTTGTGTGGAAGCACAAAAAATCCCCCCCCCCCCTCTCAAGAGCACGTGGAACATTTCCCCCTCCCATTTAAACTATGGTAACGCCCTGTTTTTTTTTTTGCTAAAAAGGAGTATAATTTGTAAACCCCCCCCCCCCCCCTCAAGAGGAGTCCAAATTTTTTTTACGTCCGCCCCATGTAACTAATTAATGAACCCTCCCTAAGGGCAGCACAGTTTAACCCTTTCAGAACGGCATGTCACTAAAGGTGATGTTTGTCGGCATGATCGATGCACCAATGCAGCCCCGGCATGCCAACCCTCGGGAGTGCCTCAAACCCCAAAGGGTTGGCATCACAGGTTTTAACAAGACCTCAGCTTGGAGAGTGAGTAGGCTATAGGGTACCATGGGAAGGTGTGCAACTAAATATCCACTCTGATCTCTGCAGGCCCCAGGACTCTACAGAGAGGTGGTGCCATCTAGGGTGTGTTGTGTACACTACCTCTCTGTAGAGCCATGCAGAGATCAGAGTGGATATTTAGTTGCACACCTTCCCATGGTACCCTATAGCCTACTCACTCTCCAAGCTGAGGTCTTGTTAAAACCTGTGGTTGGCATGGTGCTTGATGCAGCCCTGGCGAATTTTTGTCAAGGGCTGCATAAATGCATTATGCCGTCCTTAAAGGGTAAAGAATCGCAAGGATCCATCCATATAAATGAAAAATGGAAAAGAAAGTTTTCAATAGAATACAATCTTTAATAAAATACCTGCAAAATCGGATGATTAGACACTTTACAAGCACTGGCCTCATCTTGACAAAATTGTCTGAAAAGCTATTTTACTGTAGACAATATATAAGGCGACATTTATGGCAGTGGAAAATGTATTTTTCAAATGCATACAACGATGTTTCTATAGGGGAACACCCCCTTTACACAGAAAACATACCACTGTTGTGGTAGCCCAAAGGCCAGAGCTGTGTCTCTATTTGAGTGTCGTTATAGAATATCAATAACTGAAATCCCAATATCTAACTGCAATATTTTCTCTGGTTTCAGATTGCAAATTTGTGCCTGTGATAGGAAGAGAAGTAAGTACATGTAGCACTTCATAACTATTGGTTTTTGCAAGAATATGTTAATAAAATTATGTTTATAAATATTACTCAACTTTCATCACACATATAGGTCTTAACATTTTAATGAAAAATTATGCATTTCTGATAAAACGATATTCCTGATCGAACTTTCAAAAATAATAACAGTAGATTAACAGTATACTCATGTAGTAAAAGTGTATATTTGCAATACAGTTTGTTCATAGATTCGTTAAATGTGTTAAAATTTACTTATTTTAATTGCTGTTTGCAGGTTCTTTCAGGGAACATAGAAACAGTGTCAATTAAGGAAAAGTCCAAATTCCCGCTTGAATTCTACCCAGATGTAAGTATACGTTTACATTGTCACTTAAGGACAGCATAGTGGCGTCACGATGCATGCATGCAGCCCTGGCGAGTAACTCGCCATGGCTGTATTTTTGCAGCGTGTGTCATGTGGCGTGTCAGTTCCACTATTGACAGTAACCAATGTTAAAAACCCAGATTTTTACTGGGCAGTCAACTACTTTCTTTCATCACAAACGCCCTTCATATGAAGAGTGTCTTTTTTTAAACAAATCTATTCTGTGTTATGTATCAATAATACAAATTATTCTGAATTCTGCCATCATCAGAGTTGCCACTTTTCCTACTTTTCCAGGAATTCCTACTTTTTGGCTCGAATTTCTGTATTGAATTACATTAATTCCCTACAGAAAATTGACCAAAATCTAGATTTCCTACATTTTGTTGACGAGGGAGTGGCATCTCTGCATTATGATTACCGTATTCGACGTAATAAGCGCACAGTGCGCTTAAAAAAATATTATGGACACCTTTTAATAGTTAAGAGTTTAATTGGGCTCAAAAATTGAGATATTTTGGGTTATTTCTAGTATAAGAATCAGCCAAAAATGGGGGGTGTGCGCTTATTAGGTCAAATACGGTATGTCATATATATTGAAGGTCCTCCAACAACACTGCGCACATAATAATGGTAAATGGTGTATTGTTTATTGGTGGTACTTAAAATTTGGCTTCTAGATTTTAGGCTAACCTCTTGTGTATTTTCACTTTGCAGTCAAAGTGGTCACGGAAAGGTTTTATCCGGACGAGGTGGAATATATGCAACACGTGAGTGCTTTATCTTTAGATCTATGGCAAGATTCAACCATGACCTCACTGCTAGGGGGTGGATGAGTTGGAGTACCACTGTTTGATATAGTGACCAAAGGATGGGTTAGTCTGGTTGGTCTTGAAAATAGTCCAAAACCAGGGACATAATTGTTATTGTTTTTAAAAGAGATTTATTGACCGTATATATATCATGTTTAACAGTACCTATGACGAACAAGGATGAAATTATTCCTATTTCCGTTTTAGGGATTTCTGCTTTTCCTTTCGGGTAGATATCTGTATTAAGTTTTTTTAAATTTCTTTTACTATAGAAAATTTACCCAAATCCTACCTTTCTGTAATCAAGGAGTCACATCTCTGAGGAAATCAGTTTGAAAATATATTAAAGGCTTTCATGTTTAAAAAAAAATTAATTAAATTATTACAGATAATATCTTGTATAATAAAAATGTAAATAACTCATCTTGTGGGTAAATTTTCCTATTAAGATTTGTGAATGAAGGCACTGTGTTGCTATTACATGTAACAACATCAATTACATGATTTCCCTTGTGTTTTTCAGAGTGTTCGACCACATTAATATTCACTTGTTTCACGATGCCTCGAACATCATCGCTCTGGAATCAGTAAGTACTTGTTGACCCTTTCAGGACGGATGCCACTTAAAGATGACATTTGTTGTCATGATACACCAACGCTGTGCCCGCGATTAACTCACCAGTGCTGCAGTGGTGCATCATGCCAACCCTTTACACCCGGGCATTTATTGCGACAGTATGTTACACTGTTGTGACCATGAAGGCAATTTTTAGCAACAGAGTGTACAGGAGGGGTTAGTCGATTAAGGGGGAGGGGGGGGGGAAGATTTTTGACCCCTTGACTGGGGGGGATAAAAAACATCAGCGAAGGGCAATAAAAATCAGCACAAAAGCCCACAAGTTAATAGGCTTCAAAGGTGAATGCGGGCACCAGCTTCTGATCCGCATGGGGCAAAGAGCAAAGAATAATTCCTTACTCTTTGCCGGGGGAAGGGTAACTTTTCTTCACAAATCTGCACAAAATCTCACCCTGCCCCCTTTGTTAGAAAATGAGCACTCCCTTAGTACCCATCAGCAGAGGCAAGCTCCAGTAATAAACTCTATATATAGAGTCACAGCTGCAGTTTCTGCTCGACCTGCGTCGCTCTACCTAGGGTGAGTAGTGTGTGGGGATGTGTCAGGACACCTCATCACACACACCAGCAAGCAGCAGGCGAGCATGTTAGTCACGGGTCGGGGGAGCAGTCAAATAGTCAGCAGTCTACAGACTTGGGAAAGATGCATTTCTAAGAAAAATAAGAAATAAAAGGTGGAATTTATAGCTACTACTACCAACTCTATTGGGAGAGATTGTCCCCATCTAGAGGAGAAGAGCAGTTAGACAATGGGAGATATATGCTTGACAAATCGCACATCTAGCGTAGTCTTAAAATGTATATATCTCCTGTATACTTATATGTATCTCATATACTTAAACCAGGAAAAAAGTAAGAAAGGTAAAAAAAAGGTTCGCGATTTATGCAGAAATATCACGGTCTAACGCAATATACATGTGAATATAATGCTTAACATATGCAAGTCTACCTATGGAGATTATTACACAAGTTATCCTTACTCTCTACAGAATCCATCAATATATTGTGACAACAGGCGGAGGGCGATGGAGTACACATTAGAGAGGTAGGTCACCAACATTTATGTTTAACCCTTTTAAGGACTGCCTGCCCCAATGCAGCATGCCATTGGTCAACATGATGCATGAATACAGCCCTGGTGAGTAACTCGCCAGTGCTGCATTCATGCACCATGATTACCCTACGGGTTTGAGACACTCCCGTATGGTTGGCATCATGCTTGAATTTTTTGTCTTGAAAGGGTTAACATACAAAGTGTCAAATTAATGATATACCCAGCCAGATCCCTTTTAATCATTTGAGAATTTCAACTTCAAAAACAAGGAATTATTTCCCCTTTTTTCGTTTTTATACCTTACTTGTTGAACATTATTGTCGACTGTATAGTAAGTTCTGAGTGGGCACAGAACATTGAATCAACATCGATAACTGGTTGTCAGTGTTAATTCAACGTTAAACGGAATTTTGCTCCCACTGGGTTATAGTACTTGATGAAATAAATTGGCATTATTTTCCTCATGGCTTAAAAAATCCCATCCTGGCTTTCATAAAACTATTTTAGGAATTATATTTACTTCAATTTTCAGATTTGAGAACGACACATTTGACAAAGTACCGTACCTCATATTTGGAGATTTTAACTTCCGGTTGGATACTCACAATCTGATCAAGGTAGGAAACAAAGCTCCACTTGCTGGTCAAGGGTTTCTGGTTTTTTTTCCTTTTCTTTTTAAATATCTTGGGGATATATATATCAAGCCTTTGATACTGTTGATTGCACAAAACTAACACAGCATCTGCCGATCAGGGGTATTACCAATATATCTCTATCCCTCCAAACTACATTACAAATTGAAGAATATTGGCTGTACAGTTATAAGCTAAGTCAGAGAGTGTAGAAAACACTTGGAGAGAGATTGTTTTTTCATTTCACATTTGGAGGCTGTGGGTTGCCTCAAGGTTCCATATAGAGCTGCGGCCAACCCCCCAAAAGGGCGTTATTAAGGGAGTTACCCCTACCCCCCGTTCAACAAGCTGATTCTGACATATATTGAAGCATTTTTCATGGGCTTTCAGAATATAGATGTTACACCCGCCGAAAGTGGTGCGAACACCGCCATTTTGGACGGTTTCCATGGCAACCATGATATTTTTCTGAGATTTAAAAAAATAAACACTTTTCTCCATATTTTTCAAACCGCTAGAGCTACAGTGGTGAAATTTTGCAGTGAGACAGGTATCTGGGCCTACTATCCTGAAAATCAATATTCATGACCTTGGCCAAGGTCAAGGTCACCAGATTTGACATTGAACGTGTAAAAAATCACCAAAATACTGATATGTCTATGTTTCAACTCTTGTCAACATTTAGAAAATGGCAATTCTCACCATCTTAGGCTTCATACAGTGGAAGGACATCCTTGCTGTACTAGATAGTTGATAAAAATGGAATATAGATAAACGGTTGCCATGGTAACAGTCAAGGTCATTGCAACCATGATATTTTTCCGAGAAAAGAAAAACCCCACATTTCCCTTCGTATTTTCCTAATCACTATAGCTACAGTTATGAAATTTTGTCATGAGACAGGTATCTGGGCCTACTATCCTGAAAATCAGTATTCATGACCTTGATCAAGGTCAAGGTCACCAGATTTGACCTTGAACATGCACAAAAATCACCAAAATACTGATATTTCCATGTTTCAACCATTGTCAACATCCAGAAAATGGCAATTCTCACAACCTTAGGCTTCATGTAGTAGGGGGACATCCTTGCTATATTAGACAGTTGATTAAAATGGGAAATAGATGAACAGTTGCCATGGTAACAGCCAAGGTCATGGCACACAATGATATTTTCCTGGGATTAAAAGAAACAAACATTTTCCCCCATATCTTTCCAACCGCTATAGCTACAGTAGTGACACTTTTGACATGAGACAGGTATCTGGCCCTACTATCCTTGAAATCAGTATTCATGACCTTGTCCATCTTCTCTTGTTTGAAGAATTACTCACATGAAGGAGTATGAAAAAATCATTCAGTATTTAGGACTTTGTTTTGAATTATGATATACAGCAATTTTCTAGTGGAAAAGTGTTCCTTATCAATGGCAGTTCCTTAAACACAAATCCATCAGCCTCCTTATGATGAGTTTTCATTGTAATAATTTTACTTTTATTCTTTTCAGAAATTGTCAGAGAAGCTTGAAGCTCAACATATAAGGGGCAAGAAGAACGACATAAGCAAAATCCTGTACACGTCACCTCACTCATCACAGGTATAGTATTAACCGCAAATTCAGGCCGGACCAACAAAAAAGTTGGTCAATGGATATTGCACACTTTTTGTGGGGAAATGGAAATTTTTGAGAAAAGAAATTTTCAATGCACCTACAGTCTGCATGGGTCTTGAGAAATATCAATAGAATTGTAATTCCCTTTTTACCATAAAGATAGCTTATATACCAAAGACATTTTGATGCCTCTTGTTAACATAGGCTTAGAACAGGCTTAGAAACCATGTACATATTTGTGTGTCTTGTTTCAGCCGGTCCTGACGATAGAGAAGAAGGGCTTCAATTACCACGAGCACCACTCAGACTTCTCAAACAACAACAACAGATGGGTGAGTGTGCTCTTTAACTTTTTAGGGATGACATCATGCCTCACATTGGACGTTTATCTTTTTGAAATACAAGACTTCCTATGCTTTAGCATTGAAGGGGCGTATTCAATGCCCCCATTGAATACTAGGAAAAGATAGTTTTTTCTTCATAAAATGGCTTCAAATAAAAAATAAACACAAATGCCAACTACATTGATACCATCTCTGATCCCACTCAGCCTGCGGCTTCGTGGGATATGGCCCCAGCCCCCACTCTTGAAATACAACAGAGAGAGAGGTATCAATGGGCATTAGCATTTGTCTATTTATTTTTTATCAGTATTCATCAATGCAGTACCTGGAAGTCAAGTTCATTGGTAATCTCTTTGATTTATATTAACGTATCGAAATGTGAGTCTACTTGCCAGGGCTGCATTCATGCAATATGATGACTATGTAAACTGCATGGTACATTAACTTAACAGATATTTTCATTTTTCCTACTTTTACAGGAATTCATTCTATCTTTTTTGCATTAATGTATTAAATTATATTCATTTCCTACTGGAAATTGACCAGCATTGTAAGATGCCCCTCTTTTTGTTGCCGACTGAATGATGTCTCTAATTGAAGCACGATTAATACTGGCTAAGTGCGAGTGACTTACCTCTGCTTTTATTTACCTCTAGTTGCATGAGTATGACCGGGAACCCAACAACTTCTGTGACCGTCTCTACGAGTATGAAGTCACCTTCGCACCCAGGTAAAAACCATACAGTGTTTCTCTGAATGTGAGAATACAATATTACAGAAGATAAGAAGTACCATATTCAAAATAATTAGAGTGCATTTCACACGACAAATAATAGAAAAACATTTCTAGTACTAAAAACATATTTCTAGCAAATCCTTTTTAGCAAATCCGCAAAAATGTATACAGAAAATATATCTGTGTGTACAGTATCTCACCAGTGCTGCATTCAAGCATTATGTCAACCCTACAAGGTTTAAACATTTAAAGGTCAGCATGATGCACCAATGCAGCCCCGGTGAGTAACTCCCCGGGGCTGTATTGCTGTATCATGCCAACCCTTATGGAGTGTCTGAAACCCATAGGGTCAGCATGATGCTTGAATGCAGCACTGGCGAGTTACTTGCCAGGGTTGCATTCATGCACCATGACAACAAAGGGCATGATGCATTATTGTATTACACCATCCATAAAGGGTTAAAGTGTTATCCTTCCCTAAACAGGTTAAGTGCCAGAGTGCAGTCCACATAACAAATATCACAAACACATTTCTAATTCTTATTGGTTTAGTTGGGCCTGAGATTTAATTTTCTTTTTGTATAAATTTTAACAAAAGGAATGGTGTGTGTGTTGTAGTTACCCCTTCAGTGAGGATGTGGAGGACGGCACCTCGTACATGAAGACACGATGCCCCTCCTGGTGCGACCGCATCTTCCTCGACAAATCCACATATGACATCATCTACCACGTAAGGAGACACATTATCATAAAGCTACTCAATAAGAATTCAAAAACTAGCTCATTCAAATCACAAATACACATGAAATTGTACTTTTTAGTCAATTCGGGAAAATTCATACACTGGAAAATATCTACATTTACAGTATGAGGGTACTCGTTAAAATGTCTTCCACCACCAAGCACTGGGAGCTGATTAGGCTGAATTTCTTCCATAAAAATATGAATGGAAGATCCACATTTTCTGGGGAAAACATTGTCTACGTACTTAGTAAGCAAGGATTTTGAAATCTGTTCAATTCTGGTGATCCCCAAGTATGGATAAACACTTTGTTATAGTGAGAAAACTGGAAATTATTGTTAGAGCAAGGTAATAAAAAAAAAGAGCAGATATTGTTGCTCGTTCAATTTTTAGTTTTTTTACAAAATCTGAAGAAAATTCTTGAAAAATGAAATATATAATTTCACTTGTTCTCACTATATTTTCAAAAGTGAAATCCGTCTGTGGCCTAAGATACTGTCTAATATTCCTATTGGGTAAGGTACAACCCTTTACAACATATACCGTAGTAATCTTCCTAAATATTGTCATTGACAGATTATACATGCACTAATCATTATTAGCCTTCTTTATCTATTTTTTTATGATTCATTTTTGCAGGATGAGAATGATACTCAACCTGAATACAACATCATTGGCCCAAATGTATGCATGGGAGACCACAAGGTATGCCTCTTACTAAGTATCATTTGACATAGACTTTGAATGGCAATTCAGGTCAGAGGACAATCTTTAATGTGAAGGAAATAATTAGATGAAATGTAAATACCCTTTAAATACATTATAGACACATATTTATTGATATACTTGGTAGTTAATTAAAGGTTTTTCTGTGGCAAGTAATACTGAAATAATACTTTTTGTATGTTCATAGTTCCTGTAAAATATCGATGCAGGAAAAGTATATATTAATTACCGTGTAAGAAATACTTGTGTCGATATTGCTTACAAAAAAATAAGAAAGAAAGACTTGTTATCATTTCATCAGTGTGTATCTGAAAATGTCCATGATTATGGAATGCTAAACGCGTCTTAACATGTGTTTGTTTTTCATTCTTCTTTCCCTGCTTCCCTTTGCCTACCTTTCTACCCTCCTACCTTCCCATCTGCCTACCTTCATACGTGCCGACCTGCCTTTCTACCTACTACCTGCTTATACCTACCTACCTATCTATACCTCCCTCCTTACCCATACCTACCTACCTCCCTACCTACCTACCGATGCTACCCTATCTATTCACCTCCCTCCCTCCCTACCTTCCCATCTACCCATACCTCCCTCCCTACCTACCTACTTCCCTACCTTCCTATCTATACCTACCTACATATCTATACCTCCCTATACCTCCCTCCCTCATTCCCTACTACTGATACTATGTCTGCCCCCCCCCACCCACCTACCTGCCTCCCTACCTTTATATGATAATCTCTACCTCTGTTCCTACTATTCCCTATACCTCCCTACCTACTCCCTACCTGCCATGATGCTTTCTGTCCTCCCCTTACCAGCCTGTATACCTGAACTTCCGGCTGCGGCAAGGAGCAGGTAATCCACCCGCTAGTCCCGACTCGCCCCCGACCGCCGAGAACGCTGCCGTCCCCTCACCGCAGCATTCTCCCATGTCCACCGGCGCCTCGTCCTCAGACGGCTCTGAGAGCGAGAAGCGGCCGCTCAGAAAGGTTATCTCCATCAACGGGGAGGAGGTGGATGTTTCCAATATGGATCACGTCAATATTCACGATTACGCCACGTTCGAGCAAGAGGAGGTTATAACCACCAAGTTCTTTAGTACTATTCGGAGGCGCACCGAGAGCGAGAGCGACACGCCGGAGTCGCCAATCAAGCTGAAGCGACAGCTCTCGTTTCATACAATCGCTCGGGAGGTGGTTCAGAAAGAAAACGTCCTTTTGGCGTTAAAGCACTACAGCCACCGGAGCGATTCAGAGTCAGATATAGACGAAGACGAAGCCAATAAGAGTAAAAGCTCAATTGGTTCGGTGTTTCTGCCGGAGGAATCTAGCGTGGTTCCACAAGGTATAAGCCTAACTAACCATGAGAGAATCACAGCCACTAGTGCCTACAAGAGAGCCCTCTCCCATCCTGATATAGATGATAAGGAGTTCACCCCTAACAGACTAAACCCATTCTCACCTCCCTACTCCGAACCAAGTCAAAACACCCTCCCCTTTACCAGTTATATCAATGACGATGCCAACAACCAATCAGATCCTACCTTAGAAAACCAACCGTTAAGTGCAAATGGTATTAAGGTGGAAACAACTAAAACCAAATATACCCTGAAGCCTGTGTATGACTTGGAGTGGCCGGATAAAGACGCCCAGACCCAACCTAAAGGTGTTGCGTTCTGTCCGTGCCCGTGTGTTGTGCTCTGATCCCTACAACCCCCGCACGTGTAAGTTGTGTTCCTTAGCACCCGTTGTTTTATACCCCACCAAGCTGGCCCCAGCTCCTACTCAGACGCGTCCGAGCGACATCACTTGTATCTGAGGGGCCATAACCGCATCACCTCCCCCACATATTGGGGTGATCCTTCGGCAGTACCCTCCTACATTTATAATATTACTGCACCAAGTGTGCCAGAACTACTTGCACCAAGAAGCCTTGGTGCCAGCGATGACGCTCAGAACAGAGGTTGAGGTGGGGCCAGCTTGATACTACACATGCACTTAATATAGTCATTAGGAGAACATTTAGCGTACACAGAGAAACCTGGCCAATCTTACCCATGTACTGGTGGCCATGGATACCCACCACTTCCAGCACACCTACATTAGAAAAAGTTGTTTGCAAGATATAAACAAAACACCTAAATTTAATAGATTGATGACAAATAATTTAAATGCAAAGAAAATATTTCCAAATTTGAAATCACTATACAAAGGAATTCCAAATGCTCATCATGAGTTTAGTGTGTTGGTAGTGAAAATTCAAGATTATGATCAAGCTCTCCCAATCACTAGCAGACATAACCTGTGATTACAAGTCCATAGTGATATAAGAAGTACAAGAATGGATATTGAAATGAAATTTGGCATCCCCATCCCTCCCAGACATACAGATACAGCAGCCCAAACCTTACAAGTATTCAGTTAGAAATCATTAATTTAGAATATTGATACCTAGTGTCTACTTTTAAGACCTATACTAAACCATCAACATGTTTCATAAGTTCAGACATAGTATTTATGTGTATATATCAAATCATTTCTTTTCCAACAAATAGTACCTACATAATTAACAGTACTACCTTGTGTATTGGAGAGTGTCCCATTAACTAGAAGATACTAATATCAGTACTAATCGTACACATAAAAGGTATCAATAATTGCAAATATGCTAAATACAAGTTTTCCAAAACCAGTAAGATATCAGGTAATGCATTTTGTACTACCAAGTAGCTATATGTTTGATACTTCTGAGAATTCACATCTATCTGGAATTAAGGAATATGATTTGCAAAAAAAGGTTAATCTTCTGCTGCACTTCAAATAATGCATCATACATCAGTCCTTCACTTACACTGTTTTATGGTTTCTTTGTGATTTGTTAATGCTAGATTTGCACTGCAATTGTGACCAAGAACACAGGGATATATAGCGTAAAACATTGGTAATAAGTCAACCTTAGTTATAAGCCGAATGTGAGTTTGGGAGTAAAAATTCGGCCTATAACAAAAGTGTTTGAAATTTGTTTTCACTATGTTCCTACATTATTTAAACCTTGCCTTTAAGCCAAATGGGAGTTTGAGGCTTAAAATCCGGATTATAGCAAATAAAAAAGCCAAATAAAATTCGGCTTATAACCAAGGTTTTACAGTACTCAAATTGAAGAAAATATTGATAGTGTAACGGCTCGGGCTTACCATCGAACAATCTACCGAAACACAATGTACCAGTACAGAGTACATATCAATATAAAAATCTGGATTTGAATACAACAATACATTGAATCTAATAAGCTTTGAGCCTGCTTACATCCAAAAACTATAATTGCTTTTATTTTTCAAAGATTTAACCTTTCTTTTGGTGTGAGATTTAACATTTCTTTTAGAAGAGACAATTTGGCAAGCTTGAATTTAACCTTTTCCTTTGGTTCTTGGTGCAATTGCTGTTAATTTGATGTTTTTTATGCTGCTCATGCTTCGTCCATGTTTGTGTTTATTTTCCTTTTTTCAAACTCTATGTGTGTTCATTTTCCTGAAGAACAGTGAAGAACCAGTAACCTGCTTGACACTGCTCAAGAAATGGTAAATAATATTTTTATATCAATTGTAGAAATAAGTGAAAATGAAATCTCAATGCTTATCGATTCCTGCCTAAATGAGACAAATAAATCATGTAACATAAAATTTGTCGATAATGGCTGATGGGCTGCCTAGTTTTAGGTTTATTACTTTGTCTGCCGATGTACCGCAAGACAAATGTTAATTACATAGATTTAAGTTTCGTAGATATGGCTTACGAACTGATCGTTTAGCTACATAAGTGGTAAGAGTATACATACACATATTTAAAAGATCACTGTTCTTCCATGCATGGCTTCCTTGAACTGTTGGACTGAATCCGGTTTGATGGTATCATCCTATAACGATACTCGGCTACCCTTGCAAAGAATTCTCATGTGTTCAAACATCATATTTTTAAGTATTTGAACAAGATGCTCTGTGCTTAGGATGCAGTTTATACTTCCTTTTAGAAAGTCAAAAGGAAAAAAATTCAAATAGTTAACTTCAGTCAACTAGCGATACTTTGAAAAAGGAGATTTTTTGGTGCTGAGATGAGAAAATCCCCTTTTTTGAGGAAATTTGAGTATGACATTTTCATTTTATTCATAATTGTAATATGTGTGCAGCCTGGTTGACTGGTAAAAGCTAATATCTGCTTATACTAAAGCATTCTGCATACAGAAGAGATATGTCCAACTATTTACATTGTCTGCAGAATCTGGCTATCATTAAAGCTGGGCCGTCAGGGAATAAGTTCAGCATTTTCCATACATGGACTAAAATAACAGTCCCACCAGAGGGCAGCAGTGTTTGGACAGGGGACCATGAGCATTGTCCAGCTACAACATATTCACCCTATCTTGTGCCTGTAAGAGCTGAGCTCCCAGCCCTTAAGAGCCCTCTTGTGAATGAAAACTGAACTATATCCAAAAGTGCTTTTGGGCTCACTTCAACCATGACGGTCAAGCTTTAACTTCAGTGCTGCTATTACCCAAGATGTGTTGTTCCGTTCGGTCCCTCTAAGTCTTGGACTCATCCTCAAATTCATTGGCAATGTGTCAGAAATGCTTACCTGTCAAAGGTTAATTTTGGTATACATGGTGTTGCCAGCTTCCTAATATTAACTGCTAAAAGTTTCAAAGAAAATAGGTAATAATTCCAGGTAAGTTGCAGCCTTGGTACCTGGTCTCTTATAAGTCTACCATTTTTGCGTCGGAAGATTTTTATTGCTCAATTGGAGATTCAGTCTATTTCTGCCCTATATCCAAACCATCATATACGTATATATGTAAAGGATAAAATAGGTACATGTATTTAATAAGGCTCCCATCCTCCATATACATGACCAGCCCAATAGAGTTGATGCAATGTATGTCTACACAGCGATTAACCTTATATGATTAAACCAACTGTTGAAAATTTAAAGATTCATATTGAATCAAGTGGAACGATACTCCAAGAATAGTGATTGAAGAGTGTACAAACACACATATACAGGAAATGTGCTTGGAGCTTGTGAACATTCAAATACCACAAGGTTTGATTTCTCATCTTGCTGGAAAAAGAGAGAAACACTACAGAAATGAAAAATATTGATTGATCCATATTGAAAACAATGAAATCCATCGATGAATACCCGTAAATGGAGGTAACTGGTGTTGTGTGTGTTTTCTGGTTCTGTTTGCTTGAGATCTTCCTGTGAGTGTTGTTTGTGCACAAGTGAATGTTTCTACAAGGAAAAAAGATAGTTATGCACCCTAAAAAGATGATTTACCAGGAAATAGAATATGTATTGGGGAATGTTTAACAGTCTTTTTGCATGTCTTTTGGAGTTATATATTTTGTTTTTAACTGATTTTGAGCTCTAAATTGTAGATTGTTTCAGTTATTGACCAAGTTTCTAATGTATTTGATTTGTTTAATTCTACTTAAATTAATGGTTTTAACCATTTCCTTCCTCATTGTTCCCTTTTTAAACAACTAGTCAGTATGCATTAACTTTGCATCTTTTATTCTCACTCTTGAAATTAGTGATTTTATTTTTATTTTGATGAAGTCTGTATTCATGAATGAAAGGAGATTTCTCTCCAGATTTTGGTTGCATGTATTGAACACCTAGCATCTTGTTTGTAAACGATGTGTTTTGGGTTTGTCAAAATCTCAGTGTTGTATATTGGAAATATTGGTGTAATACATGTTATATGGCTCACCATACAACGGATAGATATTTCAGAACTTTTCAGTTGCACTTAATATTCACAAATCTTTTACAGTGGCATGTGCATGTTGAGAATCACATGACTTTGAATTATATATACTAAACGAATGAAAGTAAAACCTTTTCATTTAATTATTTTACTAATTTTACTGGATTAAATATTTGTAGCTTTTTTCAAAAGAATAACTTATAAACATCGAAGTCATAGTTGTTATCAACATGTTATAGCCTTTGTTCAACTGGATACCCACCTTAATAAGAAGGATTTTGGCAACAATCATTTTGTCTTGATAAGTGTTACTACATAAGTTCAATAAGACAGAAAGTATATCCCAAGTAATTCATATTCTCTGTAAAATTATGAGTGTTAGTAAGCTATTTGTCAATAAGTTCACCAATTAGTTTTTATGAAAGGTTTTTTATAAAAAATGGTAGTGCACAAAAAAGTTTGCTGCTGTTTCTTTACACCAGCTTAAGTACAATTTAATATATATTACGATTCTATTATGTATCAAATTAGAGATAGACTGGATAGTCACGATAATGATAATGATTCATAGGCAGTATGAATTTAAGGATGATATTCACCTTGATGATTATTACTTCATGTGCATTTAGTCTCAGTTCTTACAATATCTATGATACATTTAATTGTTTCTGAGTTTGGGAGCTAAATGAGTGGTTTTAAAATGCCTCCAAGCCTGTTACTGTAAACATATTTTTGTGCGAATATTTATCCAGTTTTCAATTAAAGTGCCAAATTTCGGAAATCTGCAAATTTAAATTCAAACAAAATGATCTGGGGAAATTTGTGAAAGTATATACGCAGAAATATCTATGTTTACAGTATGCATTGAGAGAAGCTGTTAAAATGCTTCCAGACCTGTTACATTGTAAGTAGAAGCTGTCGATAGAAAATATGAACAGAATTAACGGTCTCCTTCTCTCTATGTGCTGCAGTGTACCGCACAGATGGCGTTGGGGCAGCTGGGATTGCAGAGAAGGTGGTCCCGAGTCGGCAGGTGAAGATCGCCGAGGTGGACTCGACAAAGTACATCCATGTCCGGCAGAATGGGGCATCCCTCCGTGTGTTCAGAGAGACATCCGTATAATCTACAAACCCATCACACGTCGTTGAGGATTACATTCACAATGATTAACCCAAGAAACAGAAAGATAGAGACCCCGGAGAATATCCGGGACCACCCACAGGCCGGACACTCTCATCGTATCGCCATGGCAACCACTTCCTACACGTTGCCATGACGTCATCACTCCTCGTGTGGTCGCTGCATATATTATATAATACATGCATATATATACAATGTCCGCGTTTCCGCATTTCTCTTTCGATCTGCATGTGTATACATAATTCATAGTTGTCCCGTTCTCCTGTTACTCGTCTTAACTTTTGCCACTCATGGTTACATGTGGTCGTCATGGTTACATGTGGTCGTCACCACTGTGGGGCTCTGTCGCGTCAGGGAGTGGTAACCTGGTAACATCATTAGGAGCTGGAGATTTGATAAGGGGCAGGGAAAAATAAGTTCCTCAAAGAGGAGGAAGGGTTTAAAAAGTTTTAACTCATCTGTGGGGTTTGCTGTATGTGAACTAATAACAGTACTGAACAAATGTTTTAGGCTCCTCCTTGTATTTAATAGTTCAATTGGCCACAGGACCTGGCTTTTTTGGTCATTGTCAGATTAATTTACCTCCAAATTTGGGAGTTTGCCATTAGAGTATGTGCTTCAATTACATCGGATATGGTCTATACGCTTGCCATACTAAAGAAGATATTTAGGGTCTCTGGTGTAGTGACTACCTGGTATGGTGAGGGTTGGTGGGGGGGGGGGGGGGGGTGGAGAACACTGCCTACTAATGAACCCCAGTGCTTGTTACAAAATTACCATTCCCTATGGCGTAAAACAGAAGTTGGGAAACTAAGCAATACAGGTGCAAATATTATGTGTATTGGAGCGCTCAGCCAAATGTACAAAAATATGTTAAAACTGGCCGTAACAGCTCGTGTATCGCTGGGCCTCTGATTCATACTTGTGTGTGTATATATACTTGAAGGCAGACAGAGCTAGCATATATAGGGGGTTTGTTGTAAAAATTGTTGCAGATTCATGGGAGGAATTTGAAAGAAAATAGCACCGAAAGAGATATATATCGGGAAGTTTCTCAGAGGTTTCATTCATTTGTTAACCGCCTTTTCTGTTGACATTCTCATTAGTAATTTAGACATTAAGGATTGTTTCTGCTGCTGATTCAGTTGACAAACACATTAGACAAAGTTGTACTCACGAACGAAATAATGTGTTGGTTACATTTTTTTAATGTTGCATAAACAATCATGATTTGTTCATTTGAGTTACGGCAGAATTACTCGTTCATACTAATCTTCGTTATCTCATCTGATGATATTTATCGTGAAATCTTTCCCTGAATGAGCAAAGAAATCTTTGTTCCCAAGATTTTCTGAGTTTGCTACTAACACTGGCAAAGAGAAGAGGAAAGGATATAGAGAAATAACTAGTCAGTGATATAGGTCTCTCTTACTTGATCATGAGTGCATTCAGTGATTTTTGTAGTCGCAAACTGTAGATAGCTATATTTATTAGGTGGGTATTTATTGTGAATATGCTAAAGATACAGGGTTGCCACAAGTCAAGAAATATATTCCGGATGTATTATTTTATCAGAATCAGGATAACCACAGTATTATTTTCATGAAGGAGTGTCCATTCAAATATGATACATATTGAGTCTATCACATTATATAGTTTAATTTGACTCTGTACTGTTATTAAAATGAAATTCTAATATTCATAATGAGATTACACTGATATACATTTGCAGAGAATAAGAAAATTCATTTTTATTTTTTATGTATCATGCACGTCAAGATTTACACCCAGATTTGCGCCCCGTTTTCAATCAAATTATAAATCGTTGCTCCCTCCAATCATTTCTCAACTCTTTTTGATTACTGTGTAAAATAACCTTTCTGTTTTATGAGATTAACCACTGTTTCTTTATCTACAGTGGCAACAGACATGTGTTAAAAATGTCAACAACTTTCATAAAGTGAGTTTAAAAAAAAAAGAAGTTTATGTTCAGTGGATACAATCCGCAAAGGCAAATTGATGATAAGTCAAATTGATCAGCTCTAGTCCATCATATTTTGGAATTCCACATACCCTTCCCTGGTGTTCTATGTGCTATGATGAATACTATACTTATAGTTTAGCCATGTCCACAAATAGGCTTATATAACCACACACACACACCGCAAACCACGATAGAGGTTACGTCGTTCTACTTAATGTGGTGCATTAACCCGCAGGCACCCGGAGTTGTACAGAAACCACTGAGTGTCACCATTTTCTCTTGTATTATAACTCTGTTACATTCTCTACAAATACACTATAAACATTTCATAAAATCATCACGAGATTCGCGAGGTGTCATGCCAAAAACTAGAAGGAAAATTGTACATAGCGATGACGCATGTTCTATATACTTGATGATTTATTGCTCGTATCTGCCATTATTATAGAGATGCAATCTGTACCGCGCTGTATGTGTGCATAATGTGTGAGTAACATAATCAGCCAATCAGAGCTAGCGTTATAACATGGTATTGGCAGAATCAACCAATCAGCAATGGTGTTAGATAATGTGTTTGTTACGCAGTCACTTGAGGATGCCCTTTTTGTATGTGAAATATATCAACCAATCAGGTGGGAGTTTACAAGTCTCGTTTGGTGTCTGGACGCTATATTTGGTAACCAGGCAACCACCTTCACGGTGAAGCTTTTGTGATGTTTCAACCTCTCAAAGAAGCGTGCGCTTGATTTAAAAGGTACCGCACAATTGAATACAACTTAATTCAATCCTAGAGGATTTTCTTTCATACCAAAGACTCATCCACAGTTTAGTTGTGTGCAGGGGGAGGAGAGGATATTGGAGCAACACCTTATAGACCATATGTTGTACATAGCTTCAAGTTAGTCCACTACTTACAGTCAGAATACAGGATTTCCTTCGCAAATTAACAACCTTGTGATTTTACGGAAGAATTTCAGTCACTCAATGGACTGAAATTGTTCACGACAGAAGAAATAAGAAGCTCGTGAAGCCCCAGTCACACTACAATGTTTGAGGAGAAGGGTCTCAAACAGACCTGACTGTCTGGTCGGGGCCTGTCCAGTCAGCTCAAATATTGTAATGTGGTAGTTGCTTTAAGGTACAGGATCCCACTTTATAGCATCATCTAGTCACAACTAGGTATTTCTGCTGGACATATGTAGCCTGCAAACCCTGTGTGAGTGTTATTTAAACAGTCAAGAACCCTTAGTCAGAATAACCAAATTGTTATTAACCAAATATTTTTTCAAAACATGAAGTTTTGAAACATCTTGGTATTAAGAGATTACTGCTATGTTTACTTGATTATTTTTATAACAGTAGTTTAATCATGTGAAATGCTTGAAGGTAAGAGAGTTTTATGTTCTGTTTACATATTGAAAAATGATTGTAGAATTTTTTCATATCCATTCATGCATGTGAACTGGAAGCTTGGAAATAACCACTGTATACAAAGTAGTGTCAGACAGATGGTCTGACTACTGTGGTCATACTTTATTTCGCAGGTTCATATATTTTCGTGGAATTCTTCTGGAGATAAAAAATCCACGGAATTGTTGTATGCTACAGTATGCAATGAATACCCATGGAATTGCAGATTTTTACCATTCGGCGAAAATGTAAACCAGTGAATATAAATGCTTTCACAGTATCGTGCAGTGGTCACATGACCCGCATGACCTTATAAGGTGATAACCTGACATAAACCTCAGTTATACAACATTACCAACACAGATATCTTTTCTTTTACCTCAGTACTGTGGTTCATTAATGATATGGAAAGGCTTTCTAGTTAATAACCCATTCTAAATTACAGAATAGTTTTACCGCAAGATGACATTATTCAACTTTCATTATTTCACATTTATAATTATAAGATAGATGAAACTTGGGATGAAAATTGTGGCTACATTGAGAG
The DNA here is from genome assembly GCA_947462335.1 of Harmothoe impar. Taxonomy (NCBI): domain Eukaryota; kingdom Metazoa; phylum Annelida; class Polychaeta; order Phyllodocida; family Polynoidae; genus Harmothoe; species Harmothoe impar. The sequence continues at coordinate 76,619,915 of OX381707.1, forward strand.
TGAACCAATGGCATTGTGGACTGAAATTACATACAAAATGATAGATATAAGGAAATTATTTCATTCACAAGCTATCAATAACATAAGGGAGATTCATTAATTTGTTCAAATAATAAGGAGTGAAGAATGAGTTAGAGAAAGTGCTATCCTGGTTCTGTACACAATATTTTTGTCAGTAGTGTAGTCACTGCCATCCACTGTCAATGTACAATATCTGTGAGATCAACTTTTGTTAATAGCGCGCCACAGACGCTACGCTATCACTTCCCACGGTTGCCATAATGATCGGCTCGAAATGTTGTCGAGAGAAACGAGAGAAAACGGTAAAGCAATCGGCCCTTCACAGTTTCAGATGCATTTGTTTGGGAGCAGAGGTGTTTGCCCGATATATCGATGACATATAGAGGAGCCAATAACTGGGTGGGGAGGTTATGAGGATGGTTAGGATTTCGGTAAAAGGCAATTTGAGGCAGCATCAACAAAACCACTTCCACAGATAATATAAAAGAAAATACTGGAAAAGGGAAAAGTGGTTTTGGCATGAACCATGATTATGCTAAGAATCAATTTTTGTATCAACTATCATTTCATCAATTCCTAAAGGAGTGCACTTGTATCATTAAATGTATTATTACAAATGGAAAGATTAATTGTGTATAGCATGTCGAAACGTTGCAAAATGTGAAATGAGATAGGCAGATCCAGGACACGTACGATTAAATAGGATAGACACATAAATTAGACTCTTGGTGAAGGTCTATATCTTAGATATCTAAGCTGTCTCTTCTCTGGGTATTTTCTTTTCCATTCGAGAAAGTAATTTTCCGTTTCATGGAGAGTAATTTCACGTACCCTGGTTGCTTACCGATACGACACGTCAAATGATGAAATGTCGCTAATGTATGCTACTTTTTCTATGAACTACACATACGAGGAAATTATTGGAAAACGGAAGAAAAAGGAACAGTTTTACTCATCTGCCCGAGCAGTGTTGCTCTCCAAGCAGAGGCGGGTTTGTTTACCTCTGCTGTTGTGTTGTGTGATGACCTTGTCCAACTCTTTGACCTAGACTACAATAAATCCTTCTCTCAATCACACAGTACCGCAGTGTTCTGTCATGTATTCAACCCAGAAGCTGTGAAGAACGTCCCTTTTCCCTGATTTTAAGTTTTTTATGTCGCAGAGAGTGTACTAAATTCTCACCACTGACATTTAGCCACATAGTAGACTAGAACAGTACTACTACTAGAATTGTAAGTGGGATATGATTAGGTGACAATCCCACTTTAACTATAGAGGACCTTTATACAGGGGCCTCAATTTGAGCATTTCTTTTTAGATTGGTCACTTTCATCCCAGTGTTTCTATCAGGGATCATGCCAATTTTTTACCACTTTTGTGAGAATACCTACTTTTTGATTAGGATTTCAGTATTTAATTTGATCAATATCGTATTAAAGAATAACGTAATCTAAAAGATCAAAGATTTTCTTCAATGTCACATGAGAACGCCATCTGAATAACTCTTGACCTCTTCAGATTTGAATGCCCTTAGGCTTCCTTCCTAAGCCACTCAAAAAAAGGTTTCTCATCATTGCGCACATCCAATTATTTTTGAGAATCATGATAAAACTTGACAAATATTGGCATATTTGGTATCAAATTAAAGCTAATACTGTCAGTAATGCAGTGAGATAGAAATAGCATTTATTTCACCACTTTTTAAAATCAATAATTTCTTCTGAAATGTGCTCGCACGTAAAAAGGAAAAGAAAGCCTCGTCGTATTTTTCAGTCCTTGGTGATGAGAAACAACTTTTTTTTGAGTAGCCTAATGTAGATACATATAATGACTAGAGTTGAGCAAAATATTTAGGCCTGATTCCTAGTACGTCAGATTCTACACAGGCCCCTAACTAGGGCCCCCCCCCCCCCCACAGCCCTAATGGACCAAAATAGTTCCACTGGCCTGAACATGGGGAAAATCATCTCCATTCCATTTTTTACGGCTTTTGAGATGAATAACTATTAAGGTCTCTAGTGAGTAAACCCAGAAAGCATGATACATAGTGTTATATAGCTCACTATAATTATAGTCTTTTTGTACTAATCAATTTGCGTCTACTTCAATGAAAATCCACAAATTTGTCTAGTTTGACCTTATCGAAAAATGAACGGTCCAACAAAGAGGGCTATTTACGGGGTTGCTACATGTTCACAAACAGGATGAATCATGCACATCTTTTCTACACCTTATTTCTGGGCAATTTCCAAAGGCTATAATTTGTAAATTGCTTTTCCCTCCAGAAGCCAGGTGGCTTCTCTCCTCCTCTGCTGTCAGGTGTAGTTCTAGTGCTGTACGACTCTCGTTCCCAAATCCTTCCGAAGGAAGGCTCTGGTAACAGCCAAATGACCTTGAAGTTTGGATTTTGCTGGGTCTGGGCAACCCCTGCTGGTAGGCTGGAACCTGCGAACAGGAACAGCAAATGGAACCAGAATGTATGATAGTAGTTTTTGGTAGTTTTACCATTAGCCTTTCTGGTTCTATTTCCTGTTCCTGTTTGCTGGTTCCAAGCTACCAGCAGGGGTTGCCCAGACCCAGCAAAATCCCAACATTTGGCAGTTACCAGAGCCTTCCTACGGAAGGATTTGGGAACGAGAGCAGTGCTGTACCAGCTTCCCTGGGGCAGTAGCATGTAGGGAGGGGTTTACCACTACACAAGTGCCATCTGCAGGCAAACTAAGGAACAAGCTGCCTCTGGGCTCCAAGACTATATTTGTTTTCTCACTAGAGGCCTATATATAGCACATGTGCAAAAATGAAATAGCCCTGTGTATTGTTCAGATAAGCCACTATTTTTCTTCTTATAGATATACATTGATATAGTATCTAAAGCCATTTGACATGGTACTATGGTATTGGATCTTTCTGTACAGGCCTTTGTTTGTGGCCATACCTGATTTCTCTAATTCTGCAGTGCACGGGGATGCTTCCATAGTTCAATTTCACCCGACGAATAGTGCCACAGATCGTTCCATGTGTCATATGCAACCTGTATAAATGATATTTAGAGAAAGTGCTTGGATTGACCATGCTAGTGAATAGGGTTCCCCTATATGTTAAATTAAATTAACCATTTTAATATGTTATTTACTAAAGAGCATTAGTGAAAATATTCAAGCTTTCTATATCATGCTGTAGAAACCTTAGTAGTAGTCCGATTTACCATCTGTAAAAAATGGCACATAGGTAGGAATCTCCCAAATACAGCCAGCTAGTCAGACAGGCAGTAGACTTCTTTCTGCTGGACCGGCAGGCTTTTTACCGGCTATAGCTGGTGTCCGGCAGGTTTTTGTATAGACTGCAAAAGCTGCCAGTGTACCAGGCCCTTTAGCCCAGGTGTTCATCTCTGTTTGAGTAGCATCCCGGTGGCAGACAGGGAGATGCTGGGGTCCGGCCAGCTGTCCGCAACTCGTGTACCACCAGGCAATCTCCCCGGCAGAGACTTCCGCTCTCCCCAGTCACTTCTATCTCTGCCAAAACCTAAGAACTCTCCTGCGGAAAAAGTCTAGAAAACTGTACTACTTCCCTGCTCTCCTATCCGCTTCAAACACTGCTTGTATCCCTACTCCAAAATAGTCCCTAGGAAAATCAGCAAATTTCACCACAAAAACATAACCAATATGTCTGTAACTTTCAAAATTTATGTTCAGACCTTCCCACAAATATTTGAATCGAATCATAGATGGGAAATTATGTATTTCAAGAAGGTGTATACAGAATCTGTCCATTTGCAAAGCATGGAGGAAGGTTTTTGCAGATGTGGAGCAAGACAGGTGTCGCGCGCAATATCTGCCGCTGGAGATTGTACCACCAGGCACCGCCACGGTCCAACCCGCTGGAGGCTGTGTCTCACAGACATAAGCCAATGTTTTCGTCTATGACCAGGTGCAATCTATGACCAGGTGCAATCTATGACCAGGTGCAATCTATGACCAGGTGCAATCTATGACCGGGTGCAATCTATGACCGGGTGCAATCTATGACCAGGTGCAATCTATGACCAGGTGCAATCTATGACCAGGTGCAATCTATGTCCAGGTGCAATCTATGACTAGGTGCAATCTATGACCGGATGCAATCTATGACCAGGTGCAATCTATGACCGGATGCAATCTATGACCAGGTGCAATCTATGACGACATGGTAGAAAACAGCTTATTTAGGGTGGATGTATATCCGCCACGGTCCAACCCGCTGGAGGCTGTGTCTCACGAACATAAGCCAATGTTTTCGTCTATGACCGGATGCAATCTATGACCAGGTGCAATCTATGACCAGGTGCAATCTATGACCAGGTGCAATCTATGACCGGGTGCAATCTATGACCGGGTGCAATCTATGACCAGGTGCAATCTATGACCAGGTGCAATCTATGACCAGGTGCAATCTATGACCAGGTGCAATCTATGGCCAGGTGCAATCTATGACTAGGTGCAATCTATGAACGGATGCAATCTATGACCAGGTGCAATCTATGACCGGATGCAATCTATGACCAGGTGCAATCTATGACGGCATGGAAGAAAACAGCTTATTTAGGGTGGATGTATATAGAAATGGCTGAAAAAAGTTAATGGACGTATTGAGACTTTATGATACTAATTTTATTTTCATAGTTTCTATAATTATATCGCTATTTTAACACATATAGAATATATGTGTTAATTTTCACAACGCAGGAGTGGGGCCATTATCCATGGTGACACTGATAATGGCTCACTGCCTATTGGGAGAGGTGGAACAACACAGAGGGAAAGTCTATAGAAATAGCTTATTCATATGTGATTTCATGGCAACCCCATGTATGATTCATTATTCCCCATGTATGATTCAAGAGCACACACTAATCTATCTTATGGGATAAATACATTTAACAGCAAATCGATAGAAAATTCAGCAAATGGGTTGTAAGAAAACCTTTGCTAATTTTAACCCTGTAGTGTTTATGCTACAAGCAAAAATGTTGCTAATTCTAGCCCTGCAGTGTTTTCACACCTACCTGCTTTGTGAGAATTAACACTAGTGTAAATAATGGCTCTGGGAGGATTTCCCTTCATTTCCTGGACCTGGTACCGTAACACCTTAAGTGCCCGTAATGAAATACACACCTTGTTGCACAACATTGCGTTGTCATGCCGACATCACAATGGTGACGTCACAAAACAAAATGCTTAAGGACTGTTTACCTGGTTAAGCTGGAGCAGAACCCTGTATATACCACAGCTCAGTTGCATGCCATGAGTCACTGTCTTGAACTTCACATCAGAAGAGATATTCATGTAATTTTCTACGCTTTTACTCTCTCATAGGATGATAGATATGTAGATAATAGACCTATACCAACACATAGACATGTAGGTAAGAGATTGCATGTACCACGGTATTTAAAACCGATAGTTATTAGAAGCTGTGTGTGTAGAGCAATTAAGCTGTGGAATAGGCTTAAAGCTGAATACACCTTGATTGAAGACCTTAATACCTTTAAATTCTCAATAAAAAGAAACTGTAATACTTGTTTCATGTTAGTAGCACAGCCAATTCTCAATTCTCCTTCACATAACAACCATCAATGAATAGGAAATTATATTTTCTTTCAGATGAGTCCCTTACCTTAGATATCCTGTGATGGAAAGCTGCTATTAGAGTTCAAAACCTGAACATAGCTCCAAAATTTTGTGATGTAAAAACAGGTCCAAAAGTGGCATGAACTCGCACATGGATAACGAGCCAAAACAGGTAGTGCATCCCAAGATATTCAATGTTAACATCTTGAATCTTGTTCTAGGGACCCTAAGGAAGAATAAAAATGCTATGGGGGTGAGTTGTGGGGGGGGGGGGGTGTGCACGAGGGGTGCCAGTAGCTCATGGCCTAGTAACTCAGAGGTGCTGAATTGGTGCATCATGCTGATCCTTCAGGAGTGTCTCAACCCCATGATGCTTGAATGCAGCCTTGGCGAGTTATTCACTAGGGCTGCATTCATGCATCATGCCATGACACCAAGGCATGCTGCATTAAGGCATTATACCGCCCTTAAAGAGTTAATAATCAGTGTGACTGCAGTGCCCCTTTGTGCCAGAATTCAATACATTCTCCTTTTACTTATTAGTTAATGTTGACAGGTAGCAACCATGTACCCTAATCTGCGAGGTCATTCTGCAGTATTGCATATGAATTCCGATGTAGGGATGTCATTGATATTCGCTATATATTACAATGGTGTCAATATGTCAAAATATTATATCTATGTTAAAGTGTCTTTTGCCTGAGACAAAAGCCATGCATGCATTTATATCATGGTGTGTTCAGTATGAGGGAGTAGAAATCCATTTGAACAATGTAAACGGTCAACAGGCATAAATTCCAGTATAGCTATTAGCACCACTCAAGTAGACCGTGAGTAGACCACACAGGTTGGGAAGTTAACAGTTGGGTGCATAGTCTTACATAACAAGTGCTAATGCATCTTATACAAGGGCTATCATAGTTACAAACCTTTCATTACATATTGTCAAGAATTATGAGTAGTTATGAAAGGCTAGCACTGAAATGTGTTAATCATGCTGGTGCCAGGAACCAATCACAGAACAGGCACGCAGTGACTCTGTCATATGTATGCTGTTCATGTAAATACCTGTATCCTGCTGCCGTCTCTAACTGACTGTTATACCACACTGACCATACATCAAATGCCATCTTATAAGGGAGTGGAGCCTCATGGGAATACCATAGCTCAGTCACCCTGCGATACACATAGCCCCCTGCTATGTGGGAGCAGTCACACTGAGATACACACAGCTCCCTGCTATGTGGAAGCAGTCACACTGAGATACACACAATTCCCTGCTATGTGGCAGCAGTCACACTGAGATACACACAGCCCCCTGCTATGTGGGAGGGGAGCAGTCACACTGAGATACACACAGCCCCCTGCTATGTGGGAGCAGTCACACTGAGATACACACAGCCCCCTGCTATGTGGGAGCAGTCACACTGATATACACACAGCTCCCTGCTATGTGGGAGCAGTCACACTGAGACACACAGCTCCCTGCTATGAGGGAGCAGTCACACTGAGATACACACAGCCCCCTGCTATGTGGGAGCAGTCACACTGAGATACAAACAGCTCCCTGCTATGTGAGAGCAGTCACTCCCCGAGATACACACAGCTCCCTGCTATGTGGGAGCAGTCACACTGAGATACACACAGCTCCCTGCTATGTGGGAGCAGTCACACTGAGATACACACAGCCCCCTGCTATGTGAGAGCAGTCACTCCCCGAGATACACACAGCTCCCTGCTATATGGGAGCAGTCACACTGAGACACACAGCTCCCTGCTATGAGGGAGCAGTCACACTGATATACACACATGGACAAAAACTGAAACATTTATCTGTTTTTTCTCAAGACTAATAGAGGGAAGCATTAAGAAACGTTTACATCAATGACATCTTCTGATGTGGAAACAATATTTCATTAATCAGTGATATCAAGCTGCAAAGAAGCTAATATTCATTAGTGAGTTGTTTTACTAATACAGCAACATCTACCAGAGGTTAATGGTTTATTATGTGTCAGTGAAATATTAATGAAATACTGTAAACAATGGAGAATTTAAGCGAGAGAGAACTAGATATCTTTAGCAATGTGACCATAGTCAATCCTCCAAATATTGTCAAAGAAGTATTTGACAGTTTTGTCTTATGTTTGCGAATGATCCAACCAACTGTTGCCATATTTCTAAATCTGCTGACACTTATCTGTATGCTGAAGTATAGGAGTCTGCGTAACTCTGCAGGTGTATTGGTGGCCAGTCTGGCCCTCAGTGACACTATCCATAGTTTAGTGATGTACACTCTGCCCCTTAGAGCCTACGGTCAGATGCCATGTGTGATCAGTATTGTTGCAGAACTATTCACAGTTAAGGTACAGTTTCTGTGTTTCTGCTTGGTGGCTATGGAGAGGAGGAACTCTCTTCTCTCACAGCTAAACGTTGCCCCAAAATGGTCGCTGAGGAAAGTGTGTGTGGCCCTGGTTGTGGGTTGGGTGCTGCTAGCTATATGGAACCTGGTGATGCTAATAATCAGCACAACTATTCATGTAGCCCCTGGTAAAGTGTGCATGATGAGGAACTACATGCCGCTGGTCAGCTCTTATACCAGTGTCCTCTTCTTTTTCATGACTTTAATCATAGTCACTCTACACTACATCTCTATTGCTGGGCTCATACGTAGAAGCCATCTTCAGGTCCACGCAAACCAGCACATCACAGTCCAGCAGAGGGCAAGGCGGAAGGCTGACCTGCTGATCACCAAAATGATGGCTATGGTTATTGGTGTTTTCTTTGTACTCTACATCCCAGTAATTGTTTCTGTAGCATTGATGACACCGTCTCCTTCCTTTTGGCACCATGTTCTGCACCATATGACCCTCATCATCTGCGACATCAACTTCTGGATCAACCCAGTAATCTACGCCTGGAGAAACAAGCAGTTCAGGAAGGCTAACAGCAGCCTGTTCTCTGGCTGCAGATGCTGCCGTACCATAGATGACAACTCTTCAGTGCACATTAATGCTATCACCCCTTTAGCAGATCTAGCAGCAGCTAGAAGGTTGGAACCAAGGCAGGAGCTCAATATCTGAATATAGAAGGTTCCCAAAATGAGCTGCAGGTCAAGATACAACTGTTGCAAGTGCATGTATCTGTCACTAAAGCAGATTAATTTGAGCATTGACAATGTGAACACATACATATGGTTAAGATACACACAACCCCCTGCTATATAGGAGGGGAGCAGATACATGTTACTTCAATCACATTGAGTTATACATGGCCCTCTCCTTTTTGGGAGGGTGCACATGTTATCTGTCTCATATGCAGAGCTCTCTGTGCAATTGGAAGAGAGAGGGAACACACATGCTGCCACATGGGCAAACATTGTTACATGTTCTATACGTCTAGAGACATCTAGACTATAATGCAAAGGGCTATTTATGGGACATTTCCCATTACGGGTATTGTATCCTCAAGTTAGGGGTATCATATACTCGGAGTCAAACATTCACGGAACTGTCAGCAACGGGATGCAGAACTCTATCTAGTGTGTCCATGTCAGACCAAAGGCTGCACTTGCAAGTGGACAAGGATCTTTGTCCTTAAGCTACAGCCATGTTAATATTTCACATATACATTAGTATTAGGATACGTATACAGTATTAAGATATGTATACAGTATTAGGATACATATACAGTATTAGGATGCATATACAGTGAGTGATTTTTCCTGTACCTATCATTTTTGTTGGGTAAATTCAGGTTCCATCTGGCGAAGTATGCATATACAGTATTAAGATACAGTATAACGATACATATACAGCATTAGGATATGTACTGTAAAACCTCGCGTGTGAGCTTAACTTGCATATAAGCCGTACCCCGACGTTTGGCCGATCCTATAAGCTGCACCAGCGATCTGATTCTGGTGACTTTTATACTGTACTATAGGAGCAAAATCTGGTGTATAAGCCGCACCCTGACTCTGTGCCGATCCTATAAGCCGCACTGGTGATCTGATTCGCTTACAAGCCACGGCTTATACGCGAGATTTTATGGTACACAGTATTAGGGTATGTATATAGTATTAGGATTCATGTCCAGTATTAGGATATGTATGCAGTGTTAGCATATGTATACAGTATTAGGATTCATATACAGTATTAGGATACATATATATATACTATATATAGTATTAGGATACATATAGGATACATATATAGTATTAGGATACGTATACAGTATTGGGATACGTATATAGTATTAGAATTCATGTACAGTATTAGGATATGTATGCAGTAATACTGTATATGAATCCTAATACTGAGTATTAGGATTCATATACAGTATTAGGATTCATATGCAGCAGTAGGATACGTATACATACAGTACTAGGATACATATACAGTATTAGGATACATATATAGTACTAGGATTAAGGCCCCCAGTGGTACCCAGTTTGTGCATGATGCCTGAAAGGTTGATGCACTCCTGAGGTGTTGACGTGATACCAAAATGCATCCCTGATGAGTAGAATTGCGTAGTCTGCATTCATGCATTACAACAACCAAGGGTATAGCACATTAAAGGTCCATAATATACCGTACGTTCCGGTGTATAACCTTGTTTATCACCCACACCGCAAGTTTAGAAGAATCACCATTTTAGTATTGTACTATACTTATAAAAACCCTCGTATTACCCGCATCTAGACTTTTTGTCTAGAGAATATTGTAAAACCCGCACTTGAGGTTTGGTTCGTTTATAACCAGCATGTGGGAAATTAAGGTAAATGCTCTGTATGTTGTAGATAAAACTGAATGGGTGTTTGATAAATTAAGGAAAGAATTTGGGTTTCCTAGTCTGAGAACAAGATGAGGCTAATTTTGATATGATTAGTTGTAACTCATTGTTTATACTTCACATTCCTGTGTAGACGTGTTTGTTGTTTGATGATGCAAGGGAGTGGTCATTATTTAACAATAAGGGGGGGGGGAGCTGAAATGAAAATTTAAGCAATTTTCGTAACTTGAATAAGCACAGGTCTTGTATGAGCACAGGGAAATGATACCATCAAAATTTGTAAACGCAGGTGGGCTTTTTCAAGCCACAAGATGATGTCATATGATGTATGTGTATATGATGTAATATGATGTATGTGTATATGATGTAATATGATGTATGTGTATATGATGTAATATGATGTATGTGTATATGATGTAATATGATGTATGTGTATATGATGTAATATGATGTATGTGTATATGATGTAATATGATGTATGTGTATATGATGTAATATGATGTATGTGTATATGATGTAATATGATGTATGTGTATATGATGTAATATGATGTATGTGTATATGATGTAATATGATGTATGTGTATATGATGTAATATGATGTATGTGTATATGATGTAATATGATGTATGTGTATATGATGTAATATGATGTATGTGTATATGATGTAATATGATGTATGTGTATATGATGTAATATGATGTATGTGTATATGATGTAATATGATGTATGTGTATATGATGTAATATGATGTATGTGTATATGATGTAATATGATGTATGTGTATATGATGTAATATGATGTATGTGTATATGATGTAATATGATGTATGTGTATATGATGTAATATGATGTATGTGTATATGATGTAATATGATGTATGTGTATATGATGTAATATGATGTATGTGTATATGATGTAATATGATGTATGTGTATGTGATGTAATATGATGTATGTGTATATGATGTAATATGATGTATGTGTATATGATGTAATATGATGTATGTGTATATGATGTAATATGATGTATGTGTATGTGATGTAATATGATGTATGTGTATGTGATGTAATATGATGTATGTGTATATGAGGTAATATGATGTATGTGTATATGATGTAATATGATGTATGTGTATATGATGTAATATGATGTATGTGTATATGATGTAATATGATGTATGTGTATATGATGTAATATGATGTATGTGTATATGAGGTAATATGATGTATGTGTATATGATGTAATATGATGTATGTGTATATGATGTAATATGATGTATGTGTATATGATGTAATATGATGTATGTGTATGTGATGTAATATGATGTATGTGTATATGATGTAATATGATGTATGTGTATATGATGTAATATGATGTATGTGTATATGATGTAATATGATGTATGTGTATATGGGTATCATATTCCCGCCATACGTTAATTTGATTGTATATTGGTTGAAACAGACCTTAGTTACTTCCACCATTACTCACCAGGGGGCAACCCCCGCTGGTCAACATTGTATTCCCGCCTTCACCTCAGACGCCAATCAGGTTCCATAGGGACCACTACTGTGTCATATTATGTGTAATTTTTGAGGAGAGAGCTGGCTGCTGATGTAACTTATGTCATGCTAGAGTATTTATAAACCTTAGAGTTTACTGGGTCCAATAAGCTGTCTAAATGGAGTATTCCACTGACCAAATCGGCCATGATTCTGTCCGTCGGACGAGATTCTCCCATAAGTTTAACATTATAGACTTTTATAGGATGACAAAATTTCTGCTGACCGACATTGGTGGAATACATACTATAGTGACACTGATGCAACACCATTTTGTGCAGGTCACAAAAACCCTTTAATTAGGAGAGTTTAAGAGATGTCACAGGATGGGGAATTTTGGAAGAAAAATTCATTCTCAGCAAAGAAAGATCTCTGCTGGAAATCCCTATATATTATTGTGTGTTAAACATGTATCCTCTCTTATCATATGATGGTTTAGAGAAGAGATTCACCTGGAATGAGAAAGGTCACCCAAGGGCCTATACTTAAAGCATACTGAGCCGTGGTTTCCTGTCCTGATTAAAGTCGTTTTTTAACCCGCAAAATAGCATTGCATCGGTGTCACTTACACAGCCTATAGGTAATAGAACTTTTCTGAAATTGACATATATATTCTTATAAATATGTGAACCAATTATTTCACAAATCTGTGGTATTCATTATGTTCAGTACCAGCCTGAGGCCGCTCATGACTTTATGAATGGTGTTTTGTGAAATAAATATTTGTTCCTAAATCTATCTTTGTTGTTTTTAATGTGATTCACCCATATATACCAAAAGGGGATAAATGGTATCCAGGATATGATTAAAGGGTTGTTAAGGTGGGTCGCTACCCTTGGGTCAAAGTCACGGAAAGTTAACAGAATCTCACCAAATTTTTTTTATAGACAGTTTAAATTATATAAAATCGGAAAATGCAAAGAAAAATAGGGGGTCCCAAACTACTTTTTGAAATATAGAATTTTGAAAAATTAAAGTATTTACATTTTTTTCTGAAAATTCGAAAAAATGTGAAAACTTCCATGATTTTTTTTCGTATCAACCATTATGCGCAGAAATGTAAAACATCACATGTGAAACACCTTTATGTTCTCCTTTTCTGCAAAAATGATTTCACAATTTTACGCCATGGCATTCTGGGTAAAAATATGAGGTTTTGGGAAAGAGTACAAAGAAATCGTCATTATTTGTAGCCTTAGTGGCTAAAAATAGTACTCAGTATTAACAGATTTTTTTTAAACTCTCTCAGAAAATAGTTCAGATCATTTGCTAACATATAAAAGTAATTTTGATAGGGGGTCCCAGGCATATATTTAGGGTTTTGGACCTTTGAAAATGAAAAATAATGCCAAAAAATGACTAAATTGAATATAAATGGCATTGCATGATGGGTAAAATTACAAAAATCTATATATAAAACTGTCCTGATTTATACTCTTGGTTATTTCGAGCAATATCATAGCATCTATAGTGTTCTAAATAGTAAATATCTGCAATATACTAGCTCATGTTTAAAAAAAAGAAATATTATCTGTTACCACTAAATCAAATATTCAAAGTATTACAAAATGCACAATTTTACTTGAAATGATCTAAATTTTTAACACAGTTTAGGGATTGTATATATGTATCTGGCTATGCAATATTAACCCATTCTGATAGATTTAAGAATTTGAAGAAATCAAAGGGTAGCGATCCACCTTAATCACTAGTGGTCAACCAAGTGCAATGCTGTAAAACCTTGCGTATAATTAAGCGGCCGATGATATTTGCACGAGGAGCTCGTGCAAATAACGGCCGGTATTCGCACGAGGAGCTTGTGCGAATAGCGGCCGTTATTCGCACGAGGAACCGGCGAGAGGGGCGACGGTGAGAGAGACGACCTAGACGAGGAATGGCGAGAGAGGCGACCTAGACGAGGAATGGCGAGAGAGGCGACCAACACGAGGAATGGCAAGATAGGCGCCCCCCCCTTCCCCCATCCCGCAATACTCACTGCCCCAGCACACTGTTGTGGGTATATACATATATACTCTGAGTGTAGCATCTTTTAACCAGGCCTCCTTCACTTTTGTATGTGTTTCGAATTTGCAAATGGTACTTTCTATTTCAACAACTTGATCATTTAAGAGTTACAACTGTCACTAGATATTATATACAGCTTACATGCAAGTTGAACTTCAGATTTCTCCTTATTGCAAAAGAACACCAGCAGGGTGCATCCACAGGTCTTTTTGAGGGCTATCCATCTAATAGATTATAACAGTTGTCTATATCACTAATTTGTGAGAAGCTTCACAAAATATAGTTATAATATTAGTTTAGGTAGCAAATACATTGGCTAATGCTTTGTAATACAACACTGCAACAACCTGTGTGTGGGTGTATACTAATGTAGGGGTTGCAAAAGTATGACGCGAACACAGGTTCCAATTCGGTTTGAATGCAACAGGTTTTTATTCAGTCTCACGATTACTGCCTCGAAGGTAGATTTCAGTATCGTACAGTTTTACCAACATACAAGCTTCGAAGTGTACAGGTAGTGTTCTAACTTAGTTCGAAGTCAGCAAAGCTGGATGGTCTGGTCTTGCCCCAGCGAAGCTGGTTCAAGGGCCAGAGAGTGGGAGGGGTGTAGGTGCCCCGTGATCGAAAGTATCGAAGGTATTGACGGGTGTAGGTCCGAGCTCGTCCTGGGACAAACTCCCAGAGGTAGACAACCTCGGCCTTTTATATACCCAGGGTGCGGACCAAGCAGTGTCGACGTGGCACTCCACCGGTGCGCCGTCTGGAGTGCCCCACTTGGCTCCGCTACTGGATAACTGAAGAGGGACATGGCGTAGGTGTTGCCACCTAGTGTCCGACTGAGGCACTTCCTGCCTTAACTCCACGAACCCATGTCTACGCATATTACTCATGCCCCTACACTAAATAGCAATATGGCTTAGGCTCTCATGTCAATGAGGGACATGGGGAACTAAAACAAGATATTCCCTTCTAAGAGGTTCTAATTCTGTCACCATGTCGCCTATCTCGTTGTCACGTCGCCTATCTCGTCTTCACGTCGCCTATCTCGTCGTCACGTCGCCTATCTCGTCGTCACATCTGTACTAAAGTCATAAAAATAAGTCGTTCCAGGAATTGAACCCAGGCCTGACGCATGGGAGGCATACATGCTCACCATTATACCACATTGTCACATGCTGACATAGAAGAAAAAAAAGCATCATATCCTACTGCATGTCGCCACTCATATGTCGCCTCTCTCGCCATGTCCTCGTGTATGTCGCCTCTCTAGCCATTTCCTTGTACATGTCACCCCTCTCGCCATGTCGCCTATCTCCCCGTTTCCTCGTGCGAATAGCGGCCATTATATGCACGAGATCCTCGTGCGAATATCGCAGGCGCGTATAAGCCTAACTTGCGTATAAGCCGCATCCCTGACTTTTGGCCAATCCTATAAGCCGCACCAGCGATCTGGTTATGGTGACTTAAGTACTGTACTATAGGAGCAAAAACTCGCATATATAAGCCGCATCTGGACTCTGTGCCGATCCTATAAGCCGCACCGGCGATCTGATTTGCGTACTAGCCTCGGCTTATACGCGAGGTTTTACGGTATTAGTCCAAATTTTAAAAAAAAGGTTTGTTTCAGGTAACATGGAGAGGGTCGGTCGGTCAGATTATTTTTTTTACTTTATTTTTAGGAAATTGACTCAAAAAAGTGTAAAAATAGGAAGATCTTTTCAAAACTTTTGTAAACCTGAAGTTGACCCCCAAAAAAGTGTAAAATATAAAAATTTCTTTAAAATTGGATTTAAAAAAACGTAGGGGCACCCCTGTTTAGATAGGGTCAGGCCGGTGACCTGAAACAAACATTTTTTTCTCTTTTTTGGCCTTATCATCAGAAAGATTGTTAAATATGACCAATTTTGGTATCTGTAGTGACATGGGCATCTAATCATGATTGAATTTTCTAAAATGCTTTTTGACTAGATATAGATATTTCATAGGAGAACGAATGGCCGGTGTTCAAAATGACACTCTTTCTTGTGTCATTTTAAAGTCATTGTGAACGGCTGATGTGGACATAAACCTATATTAGTGACAGAGTTTAATTGTCTAAAATCTCTTTATATTTATATAAAGAGATTATATATAGAGATCTTCCATTATCGTCAATGCAATTTTCGGGACCAAATATCATTTGACATTGACTATTAATGGCCCTAAAAACGTCAGTGAGCCGCGCATAAGCGAGGCACAGCTGCAAAATCGCCAATCCTCAGAGGAAATATGCCAATCTTTACAGTAGGTACCCCAGAGGAGCGCTGCGCTCCCGTGAAAAGGACCAAATGTCAGAGCATAAGAGCAATCTTTACATGCTCTTCACAGCCAGACCAATGATTATACAGGAATAGCAGACCACTCACCAGAAAGATATGGATCTCCTGGTGATATCTATTATCAATGCTCTGAATTTTGTGCAGCCTTAGTCTATAAAAATTGGTCTTTACTGAAGGCTGATTTCCTATCAGTTAGACACTTTGTCACCTGTTTTCTACCAGGCTATTTTCCTACCTTTCCTTTCCAGTGGTCTTGCCATTCCACCATGGGTTGGACCTATACAATATAGACACCGTTGGATAGCTATGATTCAAACCTTTATTTGTATCCCCGGCACAATTATGAATAATTTTTTTTGAAATTATGGCTGCAATAATAAAAATAAAACATCTTAAATAGACAAGTAATTCTCAAAAGAATTGATTGTGCTGCACCATGCCATGAAGCTCAAATTCTCTAGAATACCTGTGTTGAAACAGCTATGCAATTCGATGGATGGGGCCGATGTGAGACTAAATCTAGGAAATAATCTTTGTAAAATAAGTATGATAACCCCCTGGCCATGTCCTAAATTGAGTAGGTGTATGCACTGTAAGTATATGGGAGCACAATTAGGTACAGGCACTCAATACAGACCCACATTCCAGTAAGTGAAGGGAAGAATATAGCTTAGAGTCAACAAAATTGCAAGAAAATGTTTCTTATATGTGACCCATCTAGGGAAAAGACCACTTCAGGCGGGATTTTTAGCTCTGGTTTTGGACACTAGGAGGCACCATAGTTGCAAAAGAGTGTTAAATACATGAAAAGATCCCATCAGTTACCCAAAACTGAAAACAGAAAGCAGAAATTCCCTCTAGAATCAAATTTAGATGTATAAATCCAATTTTATTTGGTTATTTTAAAATAAAACTGATTTTTCATGATTATCATCATTTACTATGGGATACAATGCAATCAGAGCTTATTTACCATTTTCAATTAGTGATATGTATTAATGTTTGAAAAGCAATTCCCACAAAACTACCAGGATTTATTTTAGCTCATGATATCTCATTTTAAACATTATGACACTAATTTTAATTACTATTTTCCCCCCTGGAGGGATCTTTCCCCTCGCCTGGTCACATATGTTTCTTAACTGTTTCGCACCTTTGCTTGACAGAAAAAAATATTCAGCACCAGATTACTGTTGGGAAAGTGGATTAGATATGACATGGCCACCAGTGATACAAATATGGATGAACCTTCTGTGGTTCCTTTACCATGGACTGGAGGAGCAATGTGGCAGCCCATGCATAAGGAATATAATTATTCTCCCAAAGGCAGACCCCATTAAATAACTCACTAGCTCTGAGGATTATATTATAATTATATGATATGATCATTCAGTTGGAATTCCATGGAAATATATGCTATCAATATTTTGAATATCATTGAATCATACAAACACCCCTTTTCGCTTGAAAAATCCTGGTACCAGGTGTTTTGACTCTAGTACATGAATCTCAAAATGTTGATAGAATAAATCCTTCCATACATATCCATATAGATGAATTAAATGGAGATTATGATTTATCCCATACATGCATTATTCTCTCACTTGACTTTTGTTGTGGGCATATTGGTTTTGGAGGCACTCCTAGGGATGAATGTGGTGTATAATTTTCTTGCTGCATACTCATTTGAAGTAGGTGATAACCAATGACCAAGCTTTCTTTGCAATTAGTTTGAATGCAGTACCTTTATTTACTGGACTTACAGCTGGGGCCAGGTGTACTCATGCATGGCAGAGGACAGGTGAGAGGGGCTAGCAGCCACCACCACTCCACTCACACTACCTGTGTACATATATGTTTACCATAAAACCAAGCTAAACACCACTTTGTGATCTATATTATTTTCTATAGTTTAAGCAGTGTATACTAACCCTGCTTTCATTATGATCTAAAATAGACTCCTAAGATATGATTATGTGCTGACTTCCATGGTAGAGTAAGGGAATAGAGCAGATGGTAGAATCTCAATACAACTCTTCCCCTTCCTCAAAAAGGGGGATCTGCCCCCAAAAATGCAAATTTATTTGTGTTCCCTTATCTATAGAAATATATAGGCTTGTCTCTGAGAAATTTGGGAATTTTTTTCTTTTTGGGGGTGGGGGGGTGGGGGGTGAATTTTTCTTGGGTCCTCTCCCAAAATCTTTTTTCAAGATACTCTACGCTTCGAATTTCAAGAGAATCCAACCACTGGTTGTGATTCTATTGCCCTTTATATAGGATGGGCCTGCAGGTGACCACTGGCTTATGACTGGGACAAGGCTATAAATAAGTGATTTTGTCATTTTTAAACATCAGTAGGTCACTAAATCTTGATGGGAATGTGATGAAAAAAAATTCAAGACACTCTATACCAGTTGTACATATGTTTTCCACAATATAAAGGTGCTCAACCTAAAACCCTTGAAGTTGTATATGGCCTGAAGATGGAAGAATGCCTATTTTCACTAGCCTTTCCTGTGCAAAGTAGTATTTTGAGGGGCATATTATGTCAATTTGTGTGCAAATATATGTTATACCAAGATCATTTCCCAAAGGGAGCATATGGTTTATCATGAATTAGCTATCAAGCACAA
This sequence comes from Harmothoe impar, assembly GCA_947462335.1. Lineage (NCBI taxonomy): Eukaryota > Metazoa > Annelida > Polychaeta > Phyllodocida > Polynoidae > Harmothoe > Harmothoe impar. Next base: position 76,638,878 of record OX381707.1, read on the forward strand.
TCTGGCTGTGTTATATTTGATGTATGAACAACCTAAAAATGCTCAATTGGCCCATCAGGAAAAAAAGACAAATATAAGGTAAAACTTTTTTTCTTAAAAAAATCATAATAAATCAACCATTCAAAGGATCTCAACATAACTGATGTCCTTCCTTCACATTCTTTTCAAGCTTTCTAACGATACTATTGCCGAATCTTTAGGCTATTTATCTTCAAAATACCTGTGGTACCTATTTACAGGCCTCTAGAGGCCAGGAAAATGAAGATACAGAAATAGTAAACCCCCCCATTAGAAAGATATGGATCTACTCATTTGAAATATCACCTAAATTAAGTAGGTTGTGCTTGATATGTATGTGCAAATGGGTCTTCACTTGGGGTCACTTTGGGTGATATTACAGGTTTTGTCATATGTTTTCCTGCAGCTGATTTGACTCTCTGTCATATAAATTGGATTTCCCATTGCACCATACATTGCACATGAAATATACCAGCACCGTTGATTAGGATACACATGGGGCTTCAATGTGATCCCCAGGACGAACAAAAATTATCAAATATTAGTACTTTTGCAGCATTTCTTAGAAAATAATGTGTGAGTGTGGTACTTGGTACATATTTCAGACACCAGGGGGCAGCCTCGACAGTTCACCAACCCCTGTTATTATTGAAAAGAAATGTTCACCCCGCCCCTCACACTGAAGTTTGAAATAGCTATTATAACAATGTAAAGAGAGCTAAGCGATCCTATGGATGGTGCAGTGGCAAAATTAAATCATAGTTATTTTTCTATACAAATCCTATATAGCAAGCTGGCAAGCTTAAAAAAATAAAGTGAATCTCCATAAAAAATATTATGGTATTGATATTGACATGTGTCATGGGTAGTATGTGTTTCAAATTACAAGAGGATTGGAAGACTAGTTGACAATCCAAGGCATCATTTGTAGTATAGCATTTGTGACAAGAGTACATATTAGTGATCTCGCCATTTTTAAACACATATGACTCAATAAATACATACAGGCAATGATCTGACAAAAATTATTCATGCCCTATGTAACATGTAGATACATTATCTGCAATACCAAAGTCCTCAGGTATGTATTCCTTGAGATGGCTATGGGGTCAAAATGGCAGAATGGCCATTTTCAGTGGTAAGGGATTGGTAACTCTGCAATGTTAGAGGGTATGGTATTTCAATACAGATGTGTCCAAACACATTCTGAAGATATGCTCAGAGAGAACATTGCTCCCTCGATCTCTACTCAGAATGTGCTGAGTGGTTCATGCATCAGACACAAGAGGGCAGCAGTGTGAGTGTGGTACTTGGTACATATTTCAGACACCAGGGGGCAGCCTCGACAGTTCACCAACCCCTGTTGTCAAATATTGGCCATGTCTTCAGTTTAGTCCATTTAAGTACTAAGCCATGAATTGTTTGCCCGAAACTCTTTAAGGATGAAGACCCGGGGTTAATGTTAATTTTCTTTCCAACGTTAGTAACTCACAGGCGCTACTTTAGTGCATCATGCGCATCCTTCTGGAATGCATCACTACGCACGGTTAGCATGATGCATGCATACAGCACTAAGTTACTCCCCAGAACTTCATTCGTGCATCATGACAAAGGCTCAATGTATTAAAGCAATATGTCGCCCTTTTGAATGGTTAAAAAGAACTTATAAACAGTTGTCCCGCTTTGAGGATAATTGCTTTGCGCTCACCGACTTCTTTAATGAGTAATATTTATATCTATGTTCCCACTTATAAACAGTTGTCCAGCATTGAGGATAATTGCTTTGTGCTCAGCGACTTCTTTAATGGGTAAGATTTATATCCATGTTGCCAGTACAGGTATTTATTATGAAACCCAGAGTAAGGCCACTAAAATAAGGTGGTTTCTCCTCACCAAGGTCTGTGAAATCTGACAAGGGAGGCTTTTTTTTTAACTTGCAGGCCAAAATGTATATGATAATTTATGGTGTTTTTTTTTGCCAAAATTCACTTCTTAATGGTTAAGAATTAACCGATTTTTGAAAGTGGAGAAAATGTAAGTTATTTCTATACCACTGCATTGCTGGCATTATTTTGATACCAAATATGACAAATGTTGTTAATTTTTATCAGGTTTTTCATAAAAATTTGGCACCAAAAAGAAATTCCTCAATCTATCTATTCTCAGTACAAGCATTTATTTTGAAACTCACAATTAAGGTTATATATTTAAGTATAGTTTTACAATTATAGTTGCCATGTGCCAGTAACATCTGAAAGGAAATATTATTGTTTGTTTATCCTCTCCATTTGTTTCATTGAAGGGTAGATGCCAAGTCCAACATATGCATATTAAATATTAAAAGAAGTTAATTTCTGTATCGAATCTGTTAAATCTTTATTTTCATCTTTGTATGTGTCATATAATTCTTGTTCTAGAATCCGTAATATTTGTCCGATTGGTTAACCCTAAAATTTGAGAGAAAGTCCACCCCCCCCCCCCCAAGACATGAAAAAAAGATGGATGAAGTCAGCCCCATTTAGCTAGTCCCATTCGGGTGACTAAAGTCTGAAAACCAACGTTTGTCCTTGGCCTCAGTCGTTAAACTAATTCAGACGGCCGAAAATCGGCTCGCGCGCGGGCCCTTTGAAGCATAGTAACGTGCGGGCTTTTTGGCTCAAAACAGGTTAAATTATTTTGACCCCCCCCCCCCCAAGAGGGGTCCAATTTTTTTTGCCCGCCCCCCCGGTCAAGGGGTCCAAATTTTTTTGCCCCCCACCCCGTTGTTAAAAAATGATCACTCCCTAATGGCCAATGTAAATATTCTTCGTTTTCTGAAAGAAAACTGTATATTGTATACACTTGGTGTCTTTATTTCATTTTGTAACTCTACATATATAGGAAGTACCGTAAAACTCCGTCTATACGACGAATTTGATTTGACGTTTATCATTTCAATAAGCCGAATTTGTTTCATAAATTTTGGATTCGCATTATAGATAGTGTTTCAATACTTTAGATTAACCCTGTAAGGACGGCATAGTGTTTTAATGTCCTATGCCCCTTGTCACCATGATGCACCAATGCAGCCCTTGTGAGTAACTCTCCGGTGCTGCATTCAAGCATCATGCCGACCCTACAGAGTTTGTTTTTTTGGGTATGTACACTCGTAACAGTTTATTGAACTAATTATCATTTTCAATAAAAAGTCAGACTCCCCAAAGGGTCTGCAAATTGCACCAATGCAGCCGCAGCGAGTTACTCGCCGGGTCTACATTGGTGCATCATGCATCCTTAAAGGGTTAGAGAGAAAATAGGGGTTCGACATATAAGTGGGGTCGTTCTATAGCCGAGGTTGTATAATGTAGACAAATCAGTCAAAAACGGTTTCGGCTATTTTGTTATATCTTTCTAGATAATCGGAGCACGGAGCGTAGGACTCCATTCTATACAAAAACCTGACAGACACAGGCTATAGCCGGAAAAAAGCCTGCCAGTCCAGCAAAAAAGGCTACTGCGAAATAGCTGGCTGTATTTGAGAGAGTCCTGCCTATGTACCATTTTTGACTGCTTGTGAATAGGACCATTATTAAGGTTTCTACAGCATAAAACAGAAAGCTTGAATATTTTCTGTAATGTTCTTTTGTAAATTGTTAATTTGCTTGTAATATATAGAGGAACCCTATTGGCAGTGCAAACACTTGCTTTAAATGTCATTTTTGAATAGCAAGATTGTACCGGGCCTGCAAAGAAAAAAAATCTGCAGAACCGAATGTCCTGCATGGTGAAAACGTTTTCGTATAGACTTTTTCGGAGCTCTAACCATGTGGTGTAGTAAGAGCCGGGGTGAGGGGTTAAGTCCACTATGCGGTGTACGGTTCATGACTGTAAAGACATACCCCACAAAGTTGACAGATGTCTGTGTAACTACCCATAACTGACATGACCTTGTGACAGGCAGCGTGCCAACGGTTGACACCTATTGACACTGTGGTATAGATACACAAGGCCTATACAGGGTGTCAACTGGGGCCTGGCCATGGGCACCGCTACAGTTTTGTTTTGTTTTGTGTGTTTTTTAACATGAGAAGTAAAGGTACCATTCCCGTTTATTTATTTAACTTACACAGTTCATATGTATGTACCGTAAAACCTCGCCTATAGGTCGACCTCACTTATAGGTCGAATTGGAATTTTGAGGGAAAAAATCGACCTATAGCAAAATACATTGAACTTTAGGAAAACCCCACTTATAGGTCGAATTGGAGTTTGAGATTTTTGGGGGGGCAAACCCCACCCTGAACCCCCCTAGAGAAGCTTTTCCCGAGGCCAAAATGACTATCATTTCTGGTATCTTGCCCTTTAGACAGCCCCCTACTTCTTGCACAAAGAGATTTGGGTTTACAGGGATAATAATCTCAGAAAAAAAGGTATGTTTTCCAGTATTAAGAATGAAGGTTTTTTTTGGCTCTTTAAATGGTTTACCATTTTTTAAACCCCCACCTATAGGTCGAATTGGACTTTTGGCAAGAAAAATCGACCTATAGCAAAAATCAATTCCAACTAAAAATCGACCTATAAGCGAGGTTTTACGGTATACATATATACATGTATATATATATATATGTGTGTATAATAATGTGCGCGCGCAGACATTATTAGGTTATAAATTAAAGCGCTATGGACTACCGCCATATCTGCATTACTGACATTATGAGATTTAATTTAATATCAAATGGATGGCAATATTTGTCAAATTTTCAGCGAAGATTTGCAAAAATTCTGAAATTCTGATTTCTATGATGCATACGTTATGAGAAACAGGTAATTTCTGTTCAAAGGCCTAAGTCATTGATTTGTTTGTTTGTTATTTTATATTGCTTTACCTGGATGTGTTTGTGTGCACCTCAGTATTTCTATGTGACACGACATCCGCTGACAATATGTGTACTGGGAAAAAGGACCTTAATGCACCAATGTTGTGCCGGGTTTTGACTGCATACCGGGTTTTGACCGCGGCAGGTTTTAACCACGATCAATTGCCGGGTAATGTCCACGCACCAGGGTTTGACCACAACCATCAGTAAATAACCATCAACCATCAGACAATACCGGGCAGATGGTCGCGGTCAAAACCCGGTGCGCGGACAATACCCGGCAGATGGTCGCGGTCAAAACCCGGTGCGCGGACAATACCTGGCAGATAGTTGCGGTCAAAACGCGGTGCATGGACAATACCCGGCAATCGGTAGCGGTCAAAACCTGCCGCAGTCAAAACCCAGTGCGCGGTCAAAACCCGGCACAACAACCCTGCCCTAAGGTCCCTTTTCGCAGATTGTGTCACATATTATGCAGTAGTAGGGAGCGGTCATTTTTTAGCAACAGGGGGGGTGTTGTTGGGTTTTGGGACGACCAAAATAATCTGGACCCCTCTTGAGGGGGGGGGGGGCAAAAAGATTGCGGCCCTTTTTGGCAAAAAGAGCCTGCGCATTACTATGGCGCAAAGGGGTCATCCCATGCTCCATTGCAACCTGCCTGGGGGGGATCAAAAAAATGTCAACCTGCTCAAGCGAAAATCCACCGACCACCCCCCCCCTGTTATTTAAAATATGACCACTCCCTTACTTATGGTGTTGTGTGTGCTTTGTGTGTGATTGAACATGTGTCAGGTGAAGAGTGGGGCCTTAACCATTTAAGAATAGCATGTCACTAAGAGATGACATTTGTCATCATGATGCACGATTGCAGCCCCAGCGAGTAACTCCCCAGGGTTGCATGAATGCATCATGCCAACCATTAGGAGTGTCTCCATCCCGTAGGGTTGGCATGATGCTTAAATGCATCACTCGTGAGATACCTCCCAGGGCTGCATTCATGTATCATGACGACCAAAGGCATGATCCATAAATACATCATGCTATACTTGAATGGTTAAGCAGGGGCGATTACACCATTTATATGTGTTTTATTAGATAATTAACATTCTGGTAACAATGTGTCCTACTGGCCTCCTAGTGGGCACTATACCATGATTCTGATTTGGTGATCAACCTGTTTTCAACATTGATGCGATGTTACAGGGGTAGACACTAACTTTTTCAGCTGTGGGCCACCCGGGCTCGTAGCTCTAGAAAACTATGGGCCCAGACCAGGATCTGTGGGCCAATGGTCAAAATTATGTTTTCTTTAAGATAAAAAACATGTATATTTCTGATTGTTCTATAAAAGACTGAAATCAATATGATTGAATGGGGCACATTTCCCCCTTTCCAACAATATATTGCATGACTATAGTTGTCTGGCAAACTTTCTTTAAATGTCTTCCAAATACTCCTGTGGGCCACCCGGGCCCGTAGGAATGGTATTTTGCAGAAAACTACGGGCCCGGACCAATAACTATGGGCCATTGGCTCCCAGCGTTAGTGTCTACACCTGATGTTAGCGATTCAGCATTATCAAATATCACTTGTTTCAACATTGATGAACTGTTGGGATATCAGCCTTCCCACTGTCCCCACTATACACCTCCACAACCTACACCTCAGCACTGTCATCTAATCTTTCCATCAATGTGTATAATTTATGAAAATTCACTTTCATTAGGAACTATGGTGTATGCATTTGGTTGATGTTTAGGATGAAATAACAAAAACACATGAATGATTTCAGTAAGATACCATTAATGTTGCTGAGGATATTAGACAGAAAAATGCCAGCACCCATTTGGCTGTATCCAAAGAAGCCGTGAGGTGAGTGGGATGGCCCCTAGCCTTCATGAGTGAAAAACTTGAGAGACGGTATCAATGCAGTTGGCATGTGTGCTAATTATCTTTTTTAATGAAAAGAAAGACAACTTTTTCCTAGCCCATTGTCATCAATGCAGGGGGAAGGCATTGAATATGGCTCTTCCAGTACTTAAGCATAATAAATCTTGTACCTCAACAAAATAAAGCCTCAGTGCTGAGCTAATCAGTATGTATGCCTCTTGATTTGATCACACCAGGGCATACCTGCTAGAAATAGCAAATATTGGGCTGGATCGGTTCATTGCAAATGTATAGAGTTTATTTTATAAAAATGAATTCAAGTTTTTACTGAAATAAAAAGTCTGCGAATTCATGTGACTGCACAGTATGTAATAAATGCATGCGAAATTGAGGATTTCCAAATTTTCTGTGAAAATGTATACCCTTGAATATATAGATACATTCACAGGAAATAGCAAGAAAATTCAAATCATTCCTCAAAGTTTACTGGCCAACACAATATCAATGTAAATTATCATCTATAATGTTGATAAGAAGATGCATTGAGGCATCATGCCATCCTCTAACATCCATGATGCATTGAAGCATCATGCCATCCTCTAACAACCATGATGCACTGAGGCATCATGCCATCCTCTAACCAGTATGATGCATTGAGGCATCATGCCATCCTCTAACCAGTATGATGCATTGAGGCATCATGCCATCCTCTAACCAGTATGATGCATTGAGGCATCATGCCATCCTCTAACATCCATAATGCATTGAGGCATCATGCCATCCTCTAACCAGTATGATGCATTGAGGCATCATGCCATCCTCTAACATCCATGATGCATTGAGGCATCATGCCATCCTTTAAAATCCACGATGCGCTGAGGCACTCTTTAAAGATGGCATGATGCCTTAATGCCATTGTGAGTAACTCTCCAGTGCTAAATCATGACGACTCCAAGGGATTGAGATATGCCTTACCCAATAAGTTAAACCGTTAAGGACGGCATGATGCTTGGATGCAGTCCTGGTGAGTAACTCGCCAGTGCTGCATTTATGCATCATGCCAACCGTATGTGGTCCAGACACTCTCGATAGCTCGTCATGATGCATCAATATAACACCAGCAAGTTACTTGCCAGGGCTGCATTGATGCATCATGACGACAAATGTCATATTTTAGCGACATCTCTTCTCATTAAGGCCACACGAAAAAGAAAGTTGGCCAATGGATTCCACTTTTGAGAAAAATGAGACAAGCGAAATCCATTTACAATTTTCGAAAAATAAGGTGCGCAAATCCATTGACCAACTTTTTTTTGGGATCTGACCTAAAAGTTAAAGGGTTTAGAAGCACCAGCTGTCTTGGCCGGTGGGGGGGGGGGGGGTGATGTGATGGCACCCCTCTCGTCACCTCCTCGCCACGTGTGTGTGTTATACAAGGTACATGATGCATTGATGCATCATGCAGTGCATTGATGCATCATGCTGTGCATTGAGGCATCATGCTGTCCTTACAGAGTTTAGTACACTGATATTCCTAGGCTCCCTATACGCCCAACCTCTCAGTCACCAGTGCCTAACCTAGTTAGTCATTTTTTTGCTCCCTATACCACCAACCTAGATTAGTTGTCAGGTTGGTCAGTATTGACCAACCCACCTTAGTCTTTTACTTTCCAGGGGGAGCCACTGAGTGGTCATCACAGGTGGCAGCAGCTAGTGGTATACAAATACAACACACCAATGATGGACCTAGTTTAGCCACTACTGACTGACCCCTTGGTCATTTTTGAATATAACTTTGCCATTGTGACTAACACTCATATGACCAACCTGGTTGGGTCTGTACTGACTAACCCTTTCAACCTATGGATTTTCAGTGTAGCACCAACTCTCTTGTCCCCTCTACAGCCCCCTACATGACACATTGGGGTGTGTGTGGGGGGGCACCCCTCGTGTCACCCCCTCGACACGTGTCTGTGTCTGTGTACAGAGGTGTGGTAAGGTGAGTGTGCAGCCAGGGGTGACCTCCGAGTAGGAAGTGCTCATTGTTTACCTTCGGGGGGGGGGGGGGTGGCTCCTGGGGAAGTTCGTAGATAATCATACAAGCACATACCGTAAAACCTCTCTGATAAGCTGACCCCCCAGTTTGAGAGAATTTTATAAGCCGAATTTGGACCAATTTAAAAATTGCAAAAATATAATGTACTTGAAAAAAACCTCCCTTATAAGCCTACCCCACTTGGAGACAATGCTATAAGCCGATTTGGGCTTAAAATCCCCAAAAAAAGGTCGGCTTATCAGAGAGGTTTTACGGTAGCATTTTTCAGACCCCACCCCCTCTAGGGAGAACTAGAAAATCCCCCCTCCCCCATGTCACATGTCGAATCTAAGAAATGGCCATGTCACCTGTCACTTATATCCCTATGTCCCATGTCGCCTCTAGGAACCTGTCATGTTCTATGTCGAATTTAAGAAATACCCAATATCCCCATGTCCCATGTCGCCTCTAAGGAATACCCTATGTCATATCACTTTTTTCACATGTCATTATGCTCCATCTCCCATGTCCATCGTCTGTAAAACCTGTGTCTCGGGTTGAATTTAGCCTTCCATCCCCATTTCAGTAATAAGTTACTCGCAAAAAGCATTTACATTTCATCAACCCCCTGTTGTTAGATAATGACTGGCCCCTAATGGCACACCCACTCCACCATTGGGAGTACCACTAACGTACACATGTAGGGACTAACAAGGTAAGTCTTGTTTATATAATTCACATCTCAGGTGGCATGTATTTCCCGGTGTATATATAAACCCCTCTAAGGGCCGCATGGTGCTTCAATGTGCTGTATATGGCCGTATATCCCTTCGATGTCATGATGCATGAATGCAGCTGTGGCGAGTCTACTTGCTATAGGGATGTATTAATGCATCATGCGGACCCATTGGGAGTGTATCGACCCATGATGTCATCGTCATGATGCATGAATGCAGCACTGGCGAGTTAATCACCAGAGCTGAATTCATGCATCATGACGACCCAGGGCAAACCACATGTAAGCACTATATGTGCCTCTAGATGGGTAAAAATCGACACATGCGATACGGTGACACGGCCCTTTTAAAAATCGACAGACACAAGCAGTCTTATAAGGCCCCACTATATTATATACCCATAAAATTGACATGGCTCTTTTGGCTAAAATTCGACATGGCGACACAGTCAAAACTGTGGGTACCCATGTAGAGGCACCTACATTATATATGTCCCCAACATGTAGACCTATAACATGATGCCGTGTAGGCAGGTGTACATACATACCAGGTCGGTATCATGTCTTCTATTTACGAGTCTACAATACGGCCACTATAGGGCACCAATGTTGTATCAGTGCCAGAGCAGTAGTCATAAAAGGGAGTCAGCATTTCAGAATAAGAGGAGGAAAGGTCGGGGGTCGGGGGTTCTCAGCCAAAAGGCGGCGGATCACCCGGAAAACTTACGCCATGCTATTAAGATAGGTATTTATACAACTATGCATCGATTGAATATTTGAAGGAATGTATGAAGAACACATTCTTAAATTAATAGAAATATTGGACATGTTTTTCATGGTCAAAGTTAGACAAGTAGGCCTATGTGTGATGCGGACAGGAAAACACAGAACTACTGACGTGGTCGTAGGGAAATGGTGACATGACGAAACACTAGTAAAAAGTGGGTCATAAGAATTCCCTTTGAAAACTATTGAAAAAAATAAGGTAATGCCAACTTTTGCCAGCTACAAATACACTCATCAATTGAAAATGTTGCAATATTGACAAAAATCTCATTAGGCCAAAAAAAAGAAAGGTGTGTTTCAGGCAACATGGTCCAAAAATTTAGGGTAGGTAGGTCGGATTTTTTTTTTTTTTTTTTTTTTGAATGTTGGAGGTACCTTGAATGAGTCGCGGACTGCCATATAGGCTCACGGGTCATCAAGACGACTCACCGATTCTTACTATAACTAGGAATATCATGAAATTATTGCACATTCTTGTTAATAAGCAATTTCCTGAGGCTGGACAGTTAATAAGGCGTGTGATTTGTTCTTCCTGACCAAAAAATTGCTAAAATTTCCGAAAAAATAGGAATATTTTGCAAAAAAAAAAAAAAAATTCTCCAAAATCGGAAAAAAATGCTAGGGTCGGCCCTTTTTTGAAACTAGGGTCGGGTTGCCTGAAACACACCTTTCTTTTTTTTTGCCTTATGACAACTGACGAATCTGTTCTAAAGCACCCTCCTGGAGGCTCTTTCGGAACAACTGACGTGACCGTAGGCAAATGATGACGTGACGACACCTGTTTGACGACCACTAGCAAATGTCTTTCACAAGAAATCTGTAGAAAATTAATGTAAATACCACATTTTGCCAGCTACAAATACTCTCGTCAATTGAAAATATTGCCATAATGACCAAAATCTCCTTATGACGATTGACGAATCTGCTTGAAAAGACCCTAGTACTGTTTCCACCCCTTCTTCCACAGAAGAATTCCTTAAGTCTGTAGGTTTTGGCAGAGTCTTATTTGATACTGTGTTGGGAGAGTGTAATGCTGCCTATTCCCTAGTCAAATGCAGAATTTGGTTATATATCATTACATGGCACCGATAAACCTATTGTAAATACTGTTTCGTTCCCGGTTGTTAATCCATAAACTATATTGTGAGCCGGGAATATATCAGATAATAACTGGGTATCCTATTCAATGATGATATCTAATGATGATGGTATAATAATAATAATAATATTACTTGGCTACATGGCCCAGAGCCAGCCCAGATGTATCCCATTCATTAGAAAAACTCAATTTGAACAGTAGAACTTAACCAGTTAACAGATGGTGGGGCATTTTTATCTAGCAAAAGAATCTATTACGTATAACACCTTTCAACAGGTGCCAAAACAACAAGACACCACCGCTGGACATAAAGAGACGGTTGGAAACTTTACAATTTTATACACAATCAGAAATCATAAAAATTCCATGCAGTAAATTAAGTAGAGAATGTACAGGAAATCTTTTGAAGAATGTCAAATACATTACATACATGGTTTAGTTACTCTGAATAGAGTATTGGCATTGTCAGTGCACCAATGTTTTATAACATTGGTACTTACTTTAGCGCACTCGTAAAGCATTTCTTGTTCAGAATATTATGTTGGACTATTACGTACTTCACGATGCAACAACATTATCATACAGAGTACACAGAAATTCAATGAGCTTAAGAAGTTAGTCAGAACTGACTACCCCAGGCTCTTCATAGTTATTTTCATTAGTCAAAATGACGAATTTATGTTCAAAAATGACTAGGGTAAAATTAATACCTTAGTCAAAATGACGAACTCTAAAAAGACTAAGGTGGGTTATTCAGTTTGACTAACCTGACAGCATTGACTAACACAGATGGTCGTATAAAGAGCAAGAAAATGACTGAGGGACCCTTAGTCATTTTTTGGCTCCCTATATAACCAGATAAGGGGATTAGCACATTAGGCTATAGAGGCCGCCATCTTGACTCCACTGTATTGTGGTTAAGCCCCCAACTCCAGAACAGTGCATTATGGTTGAATTTATTACTAGTCCCTTTGTTCTAGCTATGAAAGGAGGAGATTAGCTTGATAAAGAGATGGGGGTGTAGTCCCGACTGCCTGAGGTACCAGGATGTGCTAGTTTCGTGTATAATGCAGCAATGGCAAGTAGCTCATCGGTGCTGCATTGGTCCATCGTGACAACCTTTTGGGGCTGTCTCAACTCTTTATGGTCGGCATGATGCTTGCCAGCCGGGCAACTCTTAATTAAACCAGCAACCGTTTCTGCACTACAGACATTTTTCTGAGTTTATTGACCAAGAGTTTATTATACCAAGAGTAAGGGAATAACCCTTGAAGGATGGTTGTCACTAAAAGATGACATTTGTTGTCATGGTGCACCATGAAGCTAAGTAACTCGCCAGAGCTCCATTGGTGCATCATGCGGACCCTTCGGGAGTGTCTCAACCCCATAGGGTCGGGGCATGATGCTTGAATGATGCGTCATGCCATCCTTAAAGGGATAACATCTTGGTCTTTCCCTACTCTCTGTCTCTGTCTCTCTCTCTTCTATCACTGTCTCTTTGCCTTTCTGTGTGTAAATATGTGCATATATATATGTATATATATATTTATACATATATATATATATACATATACATATATATATGTTTGCCATATTCCCGCCATGGGGGAATAGGGTTATATATTCATTGACACAGACCATAGCTAAGGTTCACCACTCCCTCACTAGGGGAACCTCTCTACTCAACTACAACATTCCAACCGGCGCACAGACGCTACTCAGATCCCACAGGGACAACAACTAATAATGGGGAATCCTAAAATCTGTGAAGATTGCCAACAGGAATTTGATGGCAGGAAGAAGTACTGCCCTCACTGTGCCGACCAGGATTCCAAGCCGTATGAAGAGGCCAATGATTTAATTGGGAAGATGAAGGATTTGGGGAAGTCCGACACCGCTTCAGCGCCATGCACTACTTCGGACGCCAGTGTCATGGTTGAGTTGGCCAAGTCCATGGCGGCCATGACCGAAGGTATGCAGTCCATGTTCCAAGAACTTTCACTTACCTTGAAAGAGGCTAGGTCCTCTAGGATGGAGGATTCTAAGTTACGTGCCGAGGAGTCCAGACAGAGGGCCGAGGAGTGGAAACAGAGGGCCGAGGATTCCAGAAGGCCTCGGGACCCCCGGGACGACCCCCGGGACGACCCCCGGGACGACCACCATGAGGGAAAACGGCGGGAATGCGGCCGCCATTGCTCCTGCTCTTGTGGGGGTAGACCGGCCCGCCCCCAAAGGTTTTGGAGAGTGGAGAGAAAGAGGAGTAAGTTTGACATTAAAAAATTTCTCCCTGAAGCCGATCGTAAAAAACCTCATCCCATTGACTGTATTGAGACATTAGTCTCGTGTTTATCTCAACTCATAGACGAGGTAGAGGATTCGGGGGACAGTGCCAAAGGCATCCGCCGCCATCTTTGCTATGTAACTGCCATGTCAAAAACCGGGATATATGACATCAAGGCATTGGCGGGTTATGACGCCGCCATTCGTGACAAAGCTGACAAGAAGGGTCTGTCAGTCTTTGACGCCACTGACACTGACTTGAGCAACTTTCACCTAGGTTATGCGGCACTAAGCACGCTCGCGGCCTGGCCATGGGCCAATCCCAGGGTTTCAAAAAACAATCGCAGAGTGCCTCGGGTTCTAGACCCCAATCAAAAAGCAAGGGCCAAAGTTTCTCAGGTTGGAAGAAAATCTGCGCCGATAAACTATGTTGTTTCTCATTCTCAAGTGCCCGCCCATGCGAAGGTTGCGCCTTTAAACACCAATGCGCTCAATGTGGCTCGTCAGATCACGGTTATCTAAAATGCAAACAGGCCGATACGGCTATTGGTAACGTTTGACTAGGTGTCAAACCCTTGTACGATGTAAACAATTCAGGTAGCTGTCCCAATTTCCATGTCTTACCTAATCAAGTGGCGGCTGACTGTCCAAAGGAGAGAATTGCTGCGGTAATCCCTAATACGTGTGAACAACTTGTTGATTCTTTTTCCCAAGGTCAAGGTCGTATAGCGACCTACTGCAAAGCGGTACCCATTGTCGTTAACCGTAGAGAGGATAATGCGTGTAATTTCAATGAAATTAATTACGATTGTTCTGTTGATGATGTGGGGAAGTATCCTTTTGGGAATGATGTTACAGATACTGTAATTAGTCAGGGATTACCGGGGGTCACTTGTGGTAATTTACGACAATCAGCGATACGCTTGTTTATAAATCAAGATGGCGACGTTGAGGTCGAAGTTATTCTCAAAGAGGCGGGGGACTGGGAGTTTTTGCCAGATTACGTTGGTGTTACTCGTGATAAAGGTATGTGTGACGAATTCTCAACATTATATAACTGTGCCTTACCTGTTTGTGTTATAGAGGTAGTACCGGGTAGTTATATTCCTGTCTTTGAATCATGTACCCTAGGTGAATGCCGGTGTGTGTACATTTTACAAGGCGCTATCACTCAACTCAGGCCTTGTCGTGTGATATCAAAGATATGTGAGTTTGATTGTGTAACCAAATCTGATTGGTATGTGGCCACCGGTGTATGCAGGGGTTTCAGGATTGTCGACAAAGCTGTAATACAGCCTATTACTGTGAAAATTATGACAAAGTCAAAAAAGGTGAAATCTATACTGAAATGTCTCAAAAAATCGCCAAAGAATTGTCTGAAGGTAAAATTCGTCAGGTCAACTCTAGGCCTACTTGTGTCCACTCTCTAGGTGGAGTTGTCAAAAGTGATGGTTCAATACGTCCTATTACCGATTGTTCTTCCCCGGATCACAGTAATATTAATTTGTATATGGACGCTTCCTGCGAGAAGTTCAGTTACAAGTGTGTTGATGACGTAGTAGGCTTGATGGATCCGTTGGATTTTTTCGGGGTCTCAGATATTAGCAGTGCTTACCGCAGTGTCAATGTACTTCCCTCCCATAGGGAGTTTCAAGGATTCAAATGGAATCTAGGTCAAGGTGACCACTGGTATTATGACCTGTGCCTGTGTTTTGGCCTAAAGTGTGCCCCCTGGATCTTTACCCAAATATCAGACTTTGTGGTGAAATGTGTCAATGTGTCAGGAGTGTCTAGATGTATCAGTTATTTGGACGACTACATAGTGGTGGGTTCTAGTGAGTCAGATTGTGCACATTCCCAACAGACTCTTCATGACAATCTCCTTAACCTAGGCTTCAAAATAGCTACCAAGAAGGTGGTTCCTCCGTGCCAAGTTGTCAAGTACCTTGGCATCATTATTGACTCTGTCAATTTGACATTATCTATAGATGACGACAAAGTCTCACGTGTGATTCAATGTGTCAATGATATAAAGGACAAGTCTTGGTGTTCTAGAAAACACTTGGAGCAGACTGCTGGCCTTTTAGCGCACTGCTCCATGGTGGTAAAGGGAGGCAGAACTTTTTCACGTCGTATTTATGATGCCCTCCGTGACGCCGGACCCCAATGTAGACGCATAAATCTGGATGTGTTAGCAATTCTAGATTTAAGATGGTGGTCCAGTTTTCTAGTGACGTTCAATGGCAAGGCCAGAATGTTCGACAAGACTTGTGCACAGGTGACACTCACTACTGATGCATCTTCTACGGGTTTTGGAGGTCACTCTGTGGACGACTATTACTGGGGCTTCTGGAACAACAAGGAGTCTTGGTGCCCACATCATGCTGTGTCCCCTAGTGAGCCTATCTACCGTAATAACATCAATGTAGGTGAACTGTGGCCGGTAGTTACCGGTATCCGTCGTTGTTGTGACTTGTGGAGGAATTGCATAGTCAATGTCGTCACAGACAACACACAGGTCTACTATGAGCTCCAGACGGGTAGGGGCTCCAACCCAACCACCATGGGCTGGTTGAGAGAACTGTTCTGGATAACAGCGTTCCATAATATATTTATCCGGGCTAGCTGGATAAAGTCTGAAGATAACATTCTGGCAGACTGCTTGTCAAGACTCAAAAACCCTGATTCAATTACTGTCTGCAGTGATCTTATAGTAGATTTCAATTATTGTTGCAGACCTCGACTCGCTGAAGAGGGAATGGACCAAAGTCAGGTCACTCTGTTGGGCTGATAATACTATCAAGGCAAAGAAGTCCCAATGGAAAAGATACTTCAGGTTCTGTGCTTCATATGACTTATTACCACTACCGGTAACCCCCGAAGTGATTTGTTTGTACATCACTCACTTGACTGAGTCTGTTTGTTTTGTGACTATTACTCAGTATGTCTCGGGTGTCTGGTCATTACACAAGTACCTGGGCTACGCCCACCCAGACCCGACTAGTTTTTTGATCAAATCTACACTTAGAGGCTCTAAGAGACTCCTTGGTGAGTCCACCAATCCAGCATTACCGCTCACTCCAGAGGACCTCGTGTCAATATCTCATAAGTTGGACTTATCAAACTTCAGTGACCTTAAGTTCTGGTCAGCGCTGACTCTATCCTTCCGCTGCCTTCTACGTGTGAGTCATGTGACTAGGACCCCACACCAATTATTGGTTAGTGACATTGACTTCAACCCACTCGGCATGGACATGGTGTTGAGGAGTTCCAAGACTGTCCAGTTTAAGGAGAGGGTTAATGTAATACCGGTAGTGCAATCACCTACTAGTGTTCTGTGCCCTGTCTCCCTACTTCGCCGTTATATTCACCTATCCAAGCTCAAGTCAAGTGAACCCTTATACGGGTTCTCATACAACACCTATAATACCAAGCTTAAGTCTTGCTGCAAGGACATCGGTCTGGAAGGCCACTACTCAACCCATAGTGTAAGGAGGGGATCGGCTTCCTACTTGTCCTCCTTTCTTCCCCTCCACGACGTCAAGGCATACGGGGACTGGAGGAGTTGGGCTGTCCTCCTGTATCTGTCAGACACCTACACTTCCAGGAGATCCAAAGACTTGGAGGTGGCCCATCAATTATCTAAGTTCAGTCGCTTCTAGGCAAATGTTAAAAGGTCTGGCTTGGCCCTACTCATGTGACAGTGAATGAGAGACATGTGGGGCTAAGGCAAATGTTAATCGTCTCTCATGTTATGTTTCCTAGGAATATGTTTGCCATATTCCCGCCATGGGGGAATAGGGTTATATATTCATTGACACAGACCATAGCTAAGGTTCACCACTCCCTCACTAGGGGAACCTCTCTACTCAACTACAACATTCCAACCGGCGCACAGACGCTACTCAGATCCCACAGGGACAACAACAATGTGTGTTTTTTTTTTTATTACTATCTATTGTTACTATGTGTTCATGTTCATTCACCCAAGTTCTCAATCTCAATCGATTGCTCCAATGTTCACTTTATTCTAATCAATAAAGTGCCTCCCTACTCATGTGACAGTGAATGAGAGACATGTGGGGCTAAGGTAAATGTTAATCGTCTCTCATGTTATGTTTCCTAGGAATATACGCACACACATATATATACATATAGAGCTCTACACATATATATATATGTATACATGTATATACACACGCAAACATATATATATATATATATATATATATATATATATATATATATATATATATATATATATATATACACACGTCTGCCAGTTATACTGAAGGCTTCAAAGGCCTCGGTCTCTATCCCACTTCAGTTTTTACATATTCAGCGTCTCAGGTTCATATTCTAGAACAAAGGGAGATGGGAGAACAATAGACAACAATACGCAGACCTCTCCTCCAACCGACCGGGCAAACAGCTTAACCCTTCAAGGATGACTTGGTCGTCATGATGCATCAATGCAGCCCTGGTGAGTAACTCGCCAGTGCTGCATTCAAGCACCATGCTGACCCTATGGGATTGAAACACTCCTGATGGGTAAGCATGATGCACCAATGCAGCACCATTGAGTTACTTCTTGGGGCTGCATTGGTGCATCATGTGGACAAAATTCAATGTCATCTTTAAGCGACATCCGTCCTTAAAGGGTTAACTTAAGTCTGTGAGACATAGAGATGCATGGTATTACAATTTCTCCACTAGACCTTTAAGGGCAGCATAGTGGTTCAATGTGTTATGCCTTTTTCGGTCATGATGCATGAATGCAGCCCTTACAAGTAACTCCTCATGGCTGCATTCGTGCATCATGACTACAAAGGGACACAGTGCATTGGAACAGTATGCTGCAATTCTGATGGCTCTTAATGATAGTTCTTTGAAATGAATGCAGTCGTTCTGAATACACTTTGGAACCCCCGTAAATCATATCAGACTCTTCTCTGTCTGCGATAGGATCCTCAGTGGAAACGGAGGCACACAGTGATCGGGCCGATGTTAAGGTCTTTGACTATGCGTTTAACCATGGCGAGCCTAGCGAGCAATCTTATAAATGGGCTGAAAAGGTTATAATGTTATTAGTGGGGCAGATTAGTGAACTAGTAATTAGTAACCTATTTGTATCTTCATCTGCCCTAAATAAACCACTTTCTATCAAGCCCGTCAAAGATGGCACCCGCTCAAAGATTGCACTCGGTCAAAGACGTTCACTTTTAACGCTTTAAGGACATATCGAAAGAGGGCATTTGTCGTGATGATGTAACTTTTAGTTTCAGACTCCACTTTCGGGCCTACACATTCCACATAGCTATATTATGGTTCTATTATAGGTCCTACCCTATGCCTCTCTGACCTAAAGGCTCTTGGCTGGTACTTATGGGTCAGCAGTACAAAGTGATGTAAGTTGTAAATACCAAGATGTGTACTTTATGATGTGTGACATGACTGCTTCCACTGCCCAGGAGGACTGTAAATCCATTATCTAGATATAAGGCCACTCAAAAAAAAAAGTGGTTTCTCATCACCAAGGTCTGAAAAATATGACAAGGGAGGCTTTTTTTTCCTTTTTTTATTTTTTACTCGCGGGCTAAAATGTATAGGATAATATACGTTTTTCATGACCAAAATCCACATTTCAGTGGCTAAGTAATTATTCATCTATAAAAGTTGGGAAAATGTAAGTTATTTCTATCCCACTGCATTACTGGCAGTATAAGCTTTAATTTGATACCAAATATGCCAATATTTATCCACTTTTATCATGTTTTTCATCTAAAATTGGCCAAAAAAAAGAAAGTTTTCCTCAAAACCTGGTTTCATTGATGCGCGCGGTGATGAGAAACCATTTTATTTTTTTGAGTGGCCTAAAGTACAGGATATATGCCTACATGTATGTGTATAAGTTATTTTATTTGTCGTCCTCATAGCGATTTACAAGACAAAAGAATGCTCATTTCTTCATAATTCATAAACCTGTACATACATAACATTTTCAGTATAGTTTTGAATGCAATATTTCCAAGGTATATTGCGAGGTGCACCTGCATAATAACCTAATAGTATATCCTTAAAATTAAAAGGAATTGGCAATACTGTGGAATTTATATATCAAAATGAAATAAAATGTACAGTGTATCTACATGTAGCATTTGTCTATAATAACACCCACATAGCATGTTTAAAGTGGAAAGACAAAGTGAGGGAAATACACATAGCTCTATCGTTTACACACGTGGTATTACAGGAGCCACATAAGTACTGCTAGTCAGTATAGGGTGTGAAAGTAACCCGATGCCACGGAAAAAACGGGTGTTGAAATAACCTCGAATGAGGACAGGAAGCGATGTCACGCTATGGGAGATTTTGGAAAAAATATTATTTCTCAGTAAAGAAACATCTCTAGTGGGTATCCCTTGAGATAATTGTGTGTCAGACATGCCCTCTGCTGCGCCATATAGTGAGATATATAAGAGATACTCCTGGAGGAAGAAATATGTAAGTTTCTCGGAGCCCCCATACTTAATACATACCGCGCCGTGGTTTCCGGTCCTGATTCGAGAGTTTTTGTGACCCGCACAACCAAAAGTAAACGGGTTGGCTTTCGCCCCCTATATGGACCCTCACAGTCAGCAGATGAATTAGTCCAAATTTACCACAATGTCTTGTCTCTCTGTGTCTCTCTGTGTCTCTCCCTCTCTATGTGTCTCTCTGTCTCTCTGTCTCTGTGTCTCTCTGTGTCTCTCCCTCTCTCTGTGTCTCTCTGTCTCTGTCTCTGTCTGTCTCTGTCTCGCTCTGTCTCTGTCTGTCTCTGCCTGTCTCTCTGTCTGTCTCTCTGTCTGTGTCTCTGTCTGTGTCTCTGTAGTGAGTTTGGAAGGAACCTTAGCTATGATCTGTCCCAACCAATATATAGACACTCTGTTAGGCCTGTGGTACAGAGATCTAGGGTTGGGCCTTAGGGACTGGTTATTTCTCAACATCAATAACCCCAATGTCTGGCAGTGGAATAAATGATAAGGATAAGGATGTGAAGTCAGACCCCAAATTCCCCAATGTCCATTTTTTCTCTGATAATTATTTATCCAGGTTTTTTCCCTGATATGCGAATGGCACCTTTGGGGAAATTGAGATATTCAAATTCGATTTTAAATAAACGTTTTATCTGTCCCTCTGCCTTTCTCTGTGTACAGTAAATTTTCATGTAGAACCCGCGGCTTGTACAAGGGTTAAAACCCCAATGCGGCTTATAGGAATATCCCAAATCCTTGGCTGACTCAAGGAGTTTTCACTAGTATAGTACAATACTAAAGTAGCAATGGTGCAGCATATATATGATAGTCCCAAGTTAGGGCTGCTACTTATACTGAGGTAAGGCTTAGGCCAAAAAAAAGGAAAGGTTTGTTTCAGGTAACATGGTCAGAAAATGTAGGGTCGGTAGGTCGGATTTTTTTTTTTTTAAACTTTTTTTTTTAACATGAAAGTACTAGCCGACTTCTCCAAAGACCCAAAATTTGACCAAAAAAGGGTAAAAATACCTTCAAAATTGCATAAAAAACCCTAGGGTCGGCCCTGTTTTGGTAGGGTCGGTCGGGTGACCTGAAACAAACCTTCTTTTTTTTGGCCTTAAACGCGAGAATTTACGGTATATATTTTCACTCCCACTTGTGGCTTCAAAGGCCTCGGTCTCTATCCCACTTCAGTTTTTACATATTCAGCGTCTCAGGTTGATATTCTAGAACAAAGGGAGATGGGAGAACAATAGAAAACAATAGGCAGACCTCTCCTCCAACCGACCCGGCAAACAGCTTAACTTAAGTCTGTTAGATATAGGGATGGTATTACAATATCTACACTACACTGATATTCCTAGGCTCCCTATACCACCAATCTCTCAGTCACTAGTGCCTAACCTAGTTAGTGATTTTTTGGCTCCCTATACGACCAACCTAGATTAGTTATTATTGTCAGGTTGGTCACTACTTACCAACCCACCTTAGTCTTTTCATTTCCAGGGGGAGCCACTGAGTGGTCATCACAGGTGGCCCCAACTAGTGGTATACAAATACAACACACCAATGATGGACCTAGGTTAGCCACTACTGACTGACGCCTTGGTCTTTTTTGAATATAACTTTGCCATTGTGACTAACACTCATATGACCAACCTGGGTTAGTCTGTACTGACTAACCCTTTCAACCTATGGATTTTCAGTGTAGCCCTTAACCCTTTATTGTGGACATTTCGCTAAAAGACGACATTTATCATCATTATGTACCAATACAGCCCAGGTGAGTAACTCGCGGGTGCTGCAATGGTGCATCAAGCCAACCCTTTGGGATTGTCTCAGCTCCATAGGGTTGGCAGGATGCAGCACTGGGGGGTTACTATACAGGCTGCATTCATGCTGTAACATAGGAAAGAGTAAGGCCAACTCAAAGTGCAGTATAGTTCTGATTTGTATTCTCAACATCACACAGTTTATATGCAATTACATCGAAGTACATGCAGCAGCCTCAGTGTGGCTGCTGCTGACCCTTGACCAATCAGCAGTACCCCTGCTACCCCCTCCCCTCTGCCCAGAGCTGGTCATGAGCTCTCCCCCTGGTGGTCACTGCATCATCCTGAGCATGCACCATTATAGGCATGCTCACTGACCACCATCACCAGCTCAGCATATACATTTGTACATATAGATCTATGTACATACGTGCCCCTTCCACCCCCCTCCCTTGCACACACACGAATGTATTTACCTTCCCCCTAACTCTATACAGGAGGATCATATCCTACAATGCATTCAATTTCTCCATCATGCAATTCCTAGCTTCCCATTGGTTCCCATTAAACCCCACCCACCGAGGAGGTACTGCTCTACTCCTCCAGTTGCTGTTACACTGATATTCCTAGGCTCCCTATACGTCCAACCTCTTAGTCACTAGTACCTAACCTAGTTAGTCATTTTTTGGCTCCCTATACGACCAACCTAGATTAGTTATTATTGTCAGGTTGGTCACTACTGACCAATCTTTTTAGTTCCAGGGGGAGCCACTGAGTGGTCATCACAGGTGGCCCCAACTAGTGGTATACAAATACAACACACCAATGATGGACCTAGGTTAGCCACTACTGACTGACCCCTTGGTCATTTTTGAATATAACTTTGCCATTGTGACTAACACTCATATGACCAACCTGGGTTAGTCTGTACTGACTAACCCTTTCAACCTATGGATTTTCAGTGTATGTAACCCTGAATCCCCCCCCCCCCATCCCCCTCCCTCCTCCCTTCACAGTCTCCATCACTGAGTGGGCTACTATGGCTGTGTCTCATTGAGCCAATGTTTTAGTCTCTGACCAGGTGCCGTCTCTGACCAGGTGCCGTCTCTGACCAGGTGCCGTCTCTGACCAGGTCTCAAAAAAAGGAGTTTTAAAAAGAATTATACTCATATATATAAGGATTTGTAAAAACATTATGGCGGTTGTTATATAATTATAATTACAACTAGCCTCCTGCTGTTGGTATTTTGACCTTATCAAGCCAATCCAGTCAGAGACGGCACCTGGTCAGAAACGGCACCTGGTCAGAGACGGCACCCGGTCAGAGACAAAAACATTGGCCCAAGGTCGTGAGACACAGCAATGTGAACAGGTGCCAATTATATCCTTTACAACTATAGAATAACACATTAATACATTATAACATCATAATTATTCATGCATATAAAACTCACATTAATGCTATGACTAATATCTACCAATTCTATACCATATCATCTTGATCCTGAAGAATATAATTCATGATCTCAGATATACACGTTAGTAATGTACCCATTATAAGGGGACATACATAGAGGCCTTGTGATGGCCATGCGGCGGGTACACTGATATTCCTAGGCTCTCTATACGACCAATCCCTCAGTCACTTGTACCTAACCTAGTTAGTCATTTTTTGGCTCCCTATACAACCAACCTAGGTAAGTTATTATTGTCAGGTTGGTCACTACTGACCAACCCACCTTAGTCTTTTTAGTTCCAGGGGGAGCCACTGAGTGGTCATCACAGGTGGCCCCAACTAGTGGTATACAAATACAACACACCAATGATGGACCTAGATTAGCCACTACTGACTGACCCCTTGGTCATTTTTGAATATAACTTTGCCATTGTGACTAACACTCATATGACCAACCTGGGTTAGTCTGTACTGACTAACCCTTTCAAACTATGAACTTTCAGTGTAGTGGCCTTGTGATGGCCATGCGGCGGGTAGAGGAGAGTATAGGCGTGTAGCTGGCTGCATTATCAACCAATCAGATAACACCCTGCATTCACTGCACAATTTTTAGGGGGCATTATGTAACAGCTTGTACCCATTGTGATTGCTGTATCAGTGCTTATCTCACCAGTTACCAAATCAAGCAATGGTGCCTCCTACTAAGGAACCTGCAACTTCGGTAAAGAAACCACTTGACATCTCAGGCAGCTATATTCAAAGACAATCCGGGACATTTACCATTACTGGAAGGTTTTTCTATTTTTCCTGTCAAGACCTGTAGCGAATTCCTTTGAAATTTTATGTTTCAAAAGGTTGTAAGAGAAAACGTTGCTTTCAAAGCAGTTCTTTGCAAAGATAATCAATAGAATCGTGGGGATGCAAATAATTTTGTGTTTCTAAAGTGGTTCCAAACAACTCTTTCACTAAATCTGCATTGATTGGCTTGATTAAACGAAATAGTTTAAAGGAAAAAACATGTTTCAAAAGGCTGAGTTAGGTGAAGGTCCACACCTCCTACTAAGTCAGGTAAACGGTTATAATACAACATATAAATGATACTATGAAGAAAAATAGACATATTTGTGATGCTATATACATTTTAATTTGATCTGTGATGAGAATTTGATGAAATAATACTCTATTTACAATTACTTAAAATAAAAATGCTGAGTAAAATCGTTGCTGCATAGTCAGAAAATCGTGGGGTAAAATTCATAACAGTGTAAGACAGCTGAGTAAGGCTACGGTCACAAAATAACATGGTAGGGAGAAGACATGCAAATCATGTGTGAGGGGGGGGGGGTGTACAACTGTGATGTATATCAAGTAACGTGAATAGCATACACATCATGGCTGACCATGCAAACGTGATCTGTATCAAAAAGACGTGATGTGTAGTAACAAACCAATCGTGATGTGTAGTAACTAACGTGATGTGTAGTAACCCAGAGCAACTTGAATTAAGGCACCTCCAAACGTTATTTGTATCAATAAACGTGATGTGTAATTAACTCCCTCCTCCAACTGGTGGGGATGGACAAAGTTCAATGCTGATTCAATGTTCTATGCTCCCATTGGGAGAGAGGCAGGGCAGGCTAGGGAGGGGAGGACCAGGGGAGCTTGTTCTCTTTCAACATGTCCTTTCTACTGTTACACCCTGCATGTGTATATGCAAACGAAAAGGTATGACATCACTAAGGGAATTCCTTGGGTGTTTCCGGGATTTAGACTGGTTTTTGTATATTTTTGTACTTAGGACAGGTCACAAACGAAATGCCTGTACAGAGTAGTTCAAACGAATTTCCTGAACCAATTAGCTTATAATCCTTAAAATTCGTTTTCTTTTGAGAGTCCAGAAACACAAGACTAACGAAAATTTGATCAGAAATACAATTTACAAATTGTCTAAACTACTTCTCTTCCCTCTTAGCTTGTGGTGATAGTTTACATGCGAGTTCGTGAAAAAAATAGAAAAACCCTCCAGGTATATTAGCCTACAAGGGAGTTTCTTCCAGCAAGGGCAAATCTTCCCTTACTTAGTGCAGCCCCCAGGTCTGCCTCCTGCCCTTATCTCTGTAGAAATGTGGGCCGCCGGGAGAGGGTGCCGCTGGTCCGCCCCACCAAGGGGGAATCTCCCAGTGCAGTATCTTATACAGGTGTGATGGTACGGGAGGGGTAAGGGGGGAGGGAGTTCCACATATAGATGTACCTTATTTCGGCTATATTCTGTCATTCAAATCGATATATTTCACGAAATACAAAACCGTTATACAAGCCCATTCACATATACCCAGTTAAACACATTGTCTACCTGCACATAGGTTAATCACTTTCAGCAAATAATGTTTAGATATCAGCAAATTTGATTTTCTGAATTACATTTATATTAACTCTAAATCAAGGGGAGAAACCCCCTCATTCTCTTTTCTCCCTGCACGGTATGAATGCCAGGATTTACCCAGCCAGCTGCCAAACATACACCAAATAAAACCAAAGATCAGAAAAAAATGGAAGTCAACCGCAGTGTTCACAGCACCAGGGAATGTAAAAACCACTTCATGTTTTCTTGGAGCTAGACTTAAGGTGAAATGGAAAGGACACGTTATACCCTCCAGGAAACACAGAGAAAAGTGAACAGAAGTTCTCACATCTCTCTGGCAAGTGACTAGCCAGGGCTGCATTCATGCATCATGATGGCCCAAGGCACCGTACATTAACCCTTTAAGGACAGCATGATACCTTATTCCCTCGGTCATCATGATGCTTGAATGCAGTCCTGGTGAGTTTCTCGCCAGGGCTGCATTCAAGCATCATGACGACGCTACTGGGTTTACTCCCAAAGAGACATGATGCATGAATGCACAACCGGTGAGTTATTCACCAGGGCTGCTTTGGTGCATCATGACTACAAATGTCATCTTTTAATTAGCAACATCTATCATGCAGCTCTAAAAAGGCATTAGGTAACAACTGTGGTAGTGCCAAAAACAAGGGCAGTCTCACAAGGGCATGGTTCGCAAATTAATAAAGTGCCGCAGTTGGAGAGCCGTATGCCACATCCCGATAAACACTCAGTGTCTGGTTGACCAGGTCTATTCACCTTCCTAGGTGCAACATGGGTGGGATGGGGGAGGTTTCGACATGTTTTTGTCTTTGGCGGGGGGGGGTGGAAAAAATTATTATGTCAGGGTTGAATTCATGCATCGTGATAACCTACATATAGTGGATACACTACTGTCGCGTTTTACGCAGTTTATAACGATTTCATCTACCTTTATCAGTATTGTTAGTCTAAACTAAAACCTGCCAGACACCCGCGATAGCCAGCAAAAAGTCTACCGGTCTGGCAGAAAAAGGGCCACTGCAGGCCCGAAAGGCTGGCTGTATTCTAGAGATTCTTGCCTATAAATGCCATTTGTTACGGCTTGTAAATCGGACCATTATTAAGGTTTCTACAGCGTAAAACAGAAAGTGTGAATATTTTCTGTAATGTTCTTCAGTAATCTACATATATATTTCATTTTTAAATAGCAAGATTGTACTTCAATATCCGGGCCTGCAAAAATTGAGCCGGGCCTGCATAGTAAAAAAAATCTGCAGGACCGAATGTCCTGCACGGTGAAAGAGTTTTTGTATAGACTGTATTGTATATCCAATTGGTAGGATAGATGCTGGCTGAGGCAGGGGTTCTTAGGTCCACACAGAGACAAGAAACAGCGTCAAAATGGAGTCCAGGTTGCCTCCAGAATTACTCCCCACTCTAGGGGGTCCAGGTCGCCTAAGGGAGCCTAGGAGACTCTCTGCCTGACCTAAAGGAGTCACCTGGGGAAGTCAGATAGCTTGCTGGGTCATATGACTCCCCCAGGTGACTCCCTTAGGTCAGCCAGAGTCAGCTAGGCTCCCTTAGTTGATCTGGGCTCCCTAAAGAGGGGGAGTCATTCTGGACGCAACCTGGACTCACTTTTGAGTCTTTTTCCTTTCTCTGTGCATGAGAGCAACTGCCCAAATTTGTATGTACAGCTTCATTTCTTACCAAATTAAACTTTGTAAAGAATAAAGAGGTTTTAGCCGACCGTCAATGACAGCTGAACAGCAGCGGAAGCCTAGTCTAGAAATTTTCAAGCGCTCCTTAAGGCCTCTCCAAATAATATCCTTGTTTCTCATCACTAAGCCATGACAAATCTGACGATGGCGCTTTTTTTTTGCTTCTTTTTTTTTTGCTGAAGACCAAATTGGTACGGGATCTAGGCTCTCAACAAATCTCACATTCCGATTTTAATGATTAAGAAATTAATGATCAACAAACATTTTGAAAAGGTATATTATCTCTGGCCCATTGTATTCCCGCCATTTTAAGCTTTGTATTCCCGCCACTTTAAGCTTCATTTTGATACCAAATGTGCCCATTTCAAAATTATTTTCAAATTTTCCCTTAAAATTTGCAAAAAAAAAAAAAGTTCTTGGTGATGCGCGCGGTGATGAGAAACAAGGATATTATTTGGAGTGGTCTAAGGAATGATAAAAAGTTCACGAGGGTGGTATCAAAATTACCTCTAGACGACTGAAATTCCAACTCTCTATAAGAGTACACGTTCTAACCTCCAGCCCCTTTCCAACGCCCCAGGTGAAGGCACCTGACAAGTTATGAAAAGTTCCTTTTTGGTGGCTCGGTGTAGTCCACTAATTAATCTCTCGATATCAAGATTCGGGTTTGTTGACACAATCTATCATATGCAAATAAATAATATATTGAAATTGTATCACTATAAATACTCCCTCACAGGAGATGTCGTTGTAATAAAAATCCCCAAAACTCAACTCAAATACATGTTAGTGCACAGGTCCTGGGGGGGGGGGCAATATGCGATCCTGAACTGTAGCCCCACCCACTACACGAATGTTTGTAGTGGCATGGTCCGATTATTTCTATGTTTCAAATTCTACTTAAATCTGCTTAGAATGTCATTACAATATCAAATTAGGGGATGGGGCGCAATATAATATTATTGATGGGAAATAGGAGGCATTTAAGAGGGTCCCATGAACACAGGTATAGTGTATTTTCAATAGGTGGAATTATAGGGTGCACTCTAAAAGTCTTAAATTGAGCATAAAATTGAAAATTAGCTGGGATTTAAGGTGAATTATGGGGAGTAATGTTCAATAAAGTAGGTAGGATGTGAAGTATGGCCATATTGAACATTCTGGGTAATTTTTAGGAAAATTTATTGTTGAGCCCTAATCATCGGACTATGCCACTTTGAGTAAATTAAGTATGCTTTTAATGAACACTTGTTTTGTCCCTGATTTTAAGTTTATAAATCGAGTCATACTCTTCCTATTTTACAACTAGTCTGACTGGGTTTTTAGGCCTATCCAAATAATATCCTTGTTTCTCAGCACTAATTAAGCCATGAGAAATGTGACAAGGGCGCTTTTTACCCCCATTTTTTAGTTGAGGCATAAATCTTAAAGGGTATGAGGGACACAGTTTCTCCGAACCAGGGGCGTTCCGCTTGCTCTACCACTGAGCTACATCCCCTTGTCCTATCAGATAGACTGTGTCTCACATTACTGGATCGGTATGGGAGGGGCGCAGTGATTGCCTGAGCGGGCCACCCCTGCGGGCCTACCTCTCAGGTGTGGGAGTTACTAAGCCCCTACAAGAGTATTGCAGGTTCTTGGAGAACCAAATTCACATGTACATTTAAGTAATGAAGAGATTAAGGATCTACGAAAGTTATAGAAATACATGTTCCCTTCACCCCATTACATTCCCTGCACTGTATGCTTTAATTTCATACCAAATATTCCAATATTTGTCAAATTTTGTCATGTTTTTCCATTATAATTTGCAAAACATAATCCCAGACAGACGATTTTAGTGTTGCGCGCAGTAAAGAGAAACTAGGAACTTATTTTGAGTGGCCTTAGCAGAGGTCCACAAAGCCCACCTGCCCCTCAGCAAGGATGCTCCCTTATCTATGAGTACCCTGATTGCCCTACTGCTCACACCTCTTACGGTGGGTGGATCTCTTGGTCTAAAAGAAGCTGTATTTTCATCATTTATGTGCCATAAGACCAGATTGCCATACACTTCCCAAAGAAGCTGAGAAAGCCTAAGGGTCCCAGGCTATGTTCTGAGATATTCAAGCCTTGGGTTAAAGTCTCATGCGTTAGGTGCTCTGCTACAAATCTGCATGGAATAGTATTGAAAAGTAGCCAAATCTCTATATATAACTCTCTCAGGCATAGGCCTAAATGTTCTCCATCCAGAAAAAATATTTGGAATATATGGTCGTGCACATTTTTCAAAGGTTTAGGCCCACTGAAATAAAAATGTACTGAGGGCTACTGTAAATTTTCACGTAGAAGCCGCGGCTATTAGGAGAGTCAGATTGCCAGTGCGGCTTATAGGATCGGCACACAGTGGGGATGCGGCTTATACAAGAGTAGGGACTACCAGTACAGACTGCATAGCATAGTGGTAGCATCCATGTTTCCATATGCAAAGGTTGATGGTTGTCACTCCATTCAGGCAAAACATTTCGTTGTTTTATCAAGGATTCCATAGACCCTTTATGATTCTTGGTTTTATGACGATTTGATATTACCTTTGTTAAAGGAGCACTGAACCTACAATGTCATTTGCGTACAAAACTCGGCAGGGTTAGGTCCCCGATTAAGTGCGCCTTTAAAGGGGCATTCTCACCACTCGCACTTAACCACATAGTAGACTAGAACTGTACTGGAATTGTGAGTGGGATACACTTGGTGATTGTGCCACTTTGACACGAGATAGAGGTCTCCTGTTGGTTTGTGGTCAGACCAGAGACTTTATTTGCGCAGTTAACAAAAAAGCATCAGATCGAGCGTGTGTTACGTACAGGATTGTGACCTGCATGGTATTATTAGCTAATTATAGACACCACCTGCTAATTACTCCGTCCATAACATTACACATAATAATTCACTTACAGACAAGACTGCATGTATACAGTAGAGCTGTTTTGGGGTGGTTTTTTTGAGTATGAGATGATGTAAATACACCAATCCCGTTTATTTTATCCTGGTGTACAGATAGAACTTTTTCAGCTCGGAAAGATCCGACACCAGCAATGCTTCAATACAACACACATTTGCTTAGCTATCATAATATAACAAAATGAGAACAGGTATACTGTATAGTTCTAGAGTGATCGCTTGATGCTAACAGCGGTACCACTTATTTATAAAGTATATAAATGTATATAAATACCTACTACCGTAAAACCTCAAAACCTCGCATATAAGCTGTGGCTAGTACACGAGTCCAATCGGCGGTGTGGCTTAAAGCATTGGACCAGGGTCAGGGTGCGGCCCATGATGATGTTACTATAACACAGTATACTAAAGGTCACCATAATCAGATCTCTGGTGCGGCTTATAGAATCAGCCCAAAGTCGGGATGCGGCTTATACGCGAGTTAGGCTTATACGCGAGTTAGGCTTATACGCGAGGTTTTACGATAAACTGTATTGAAGTACAGAATCGGTGGGCTGAGCCCTTCGAGGGGCTGACATAGACTGCCTTTTAAAATGAATTTTACCATTCACAATCAGTTACACAATAATACCCAGCTCACTCATCAAAATCAGGTCAGTATTACGGACAAACGTAAAAAAAAAGTCAATTATAGATAAGGCCAAAAAAAAGGCTTATCCCAGCTTAATACGGCCAACCCTAGACATTTTTGATCCAATTTTGAAAAAAAAAACATTTTGCTAGGTAGGGTCACGTAAGGCCCCCAAAAAGAAGATTTGTTTCAGGTAACATGGGAGGAAAATGTAAGGTCAGTAGGTCGGTTTGAATGTACTAGCCAACTTCTTTGAATATCCTAAAATTGACCAAAAAAGGGTAAAATATGAAAATTTATTCAAAATTGCATAAAAAACGTATGGTCGGCCCTGTTTTGATAGGGTGGTTCGGGTGACCTGAAACGAACCTTTTTTTGGACAAACATGAAACATGTTTTTATTTGTCCCTATAAGAAACAACCTACACCTGAAGTGTGCATCCAACTAGGTCAGTAGGGTGTTTCAATATCAAAAAGGTAATTAAAGTGTGATACAATTATCTTAAAATTAATTTATCCCTTCAGTGGCTCTTGTGTACTGCTATACTTATCATTTGATGTATACTTATACCAGAGCGGGCACGGAGAACAAAGTATTTCACACCTCTTGTATACTGCATACAGCTAGAAGTATAAAAAAAAGTTATAGGCCTTGTACCAATCTGTAGGGGTATTTCACGTACAGCTTTTAGAATTTGCCATGAATAAAACTTACCATGGACGTTTTTTTTCCCAATACCACCTCGACCCCCTCCTCTCCACTAATTTAAAATCCTGCATCCGCCACCGCAAAATGCCAAGTCTAGAAGTTCTACATTTCCGCGTGATTCAATATTGGGACAATTATTATAAAGCGAATCATATTGTCAACATATGTTGTCACGCTAAAGCAGTCTTTGCGAAAACATTTTCATCCCACAGGACATTTGGTCCTGCAAATTTTCAATGTTACAGGACCGGCTACATTTTTGGAGGACCGGATAGCCACATATCTGATGGCTTGTGCATTTTAAGTATAAGATAGTATTGTCCATCAAAGTACATAACATTTGTTATCATTTATGGCCAAATCAGGATAAATACATAGTTTTACACAGTATATTGACACACATATATCAGCTTTAAACGCCCAACGCAATTCTTCTAGTTCAGAAAAGCCCAACATGCGACTGGACATTCGGTCCTGCTACACCTGTAAATCTGCTGGACCGGTGGCATTTTAGGAGGACATTGCCACTGTCCTGCATGTTTTCGCAAAGACTGCTAAAGTGCTACATGCCCGTTGTCACCTACACCCCCTCCCAGTGACCTATGTGTACTGATTACAACTCAGGCAAGGGTGCTGCATGTTAACCCTTTAAGGACAGCATGTCGCTTAAGATGACATTTGTCGGCATGATTCACCAATGCAGCCCTGGCAAGTAACTCGCCGGTGCTACATTGGTGCATCATGCCGACCCTTCGGGAGTGACTCAACCTCATTGGGTCAGCATGATGCTTGAATGCAGCCTTGGTGAGTTACTTGCAAGAGCTGCATTCATGCATCATGACCACCAAGGGCATGATACACCAATTTCTCTAGCCGCCCGTAAAGGGTTAACGTTGGCGTACATGTACATTTGTAACTTCCTATTGTACATTAACATTTTAGGTCACACCCTTTTTTATATCTAGACCCTCCAATAAAATGCCTGCTCGCTTACCATTGGTTGGTCACCTCTCAACGCCCCTGCTCATTTTATGCTTGGGAAGTGTCTCACGCATCACAGACTGAGCATTTAAAGTTCACCACTTTAAATAAAGTGGTGAATTGCACCCGTCCATGCACAAGGAGGGAGGGTTACGTAAGTTATTAAGTTTACCCTTTTAGGATGGCATGATGCTTGAATGCATCATGCATTTGGTTGTCATTATGCAGCCCTGGCGAGTAACTTGCCATCGCTGTATTCAAGCATCATGCTGACCCTATGGGGTTGAGACACTCCAGAAGGGTCTGTATGATGCACCAATGCTGTCCAGCGAGTAATGCGCCAGGGCAAGCATTGGTGCATCATGATGACAAATGTCATCATTTAGCATCATGTGCCTTTGAAGGGTTAAGTTTCTTCAAAACAAGATTTTTGATTGCCATGCTCACATAACAACTATTACACATGGATAGCATATTAACCTTATAAAGGCAGCATAGTGCTCTAGCGACTCTTGATATCATGATGTATATGAACGCAGCTATATATGATAAATTACTCACGAGGGCTGCATTCATACATGCATCATGTCGACCTTTTGAAGTGTATCAAGCCTGTAGATTTGGCATGATGCATGAATGCAGCCCTGGTGAGTTACTCGCCCCGGCTCCACCCATGCATCGTGATGTTTAATGATGTAATGCTGTGAAACGCTATGCGGCCCTTAAAGGGTTAAACGTAGCAGTCAGTTTTGGATTCTCAAAATACGGTCCTTTCATGCAGCTTCCCAGTCCCTAGCAATAATTGTAATTCACCAAAGGAGGACCAACGTTTGTCCAGTTACCTCAATTTTATCCCCCACGCACTAAGTGTGATGCTAGCTGTTTATTTTGTTTTGGAAACCTCCCAAGATTTTGTACCATGACAGGTGATGGCTCCAAGGTGGGAATGAAGGGCTGACAGAAAGATGTCAAGATAAAGTCTGGAATATTCATTGAAAACCCCAATATACATTGCCAACTATACATATAGCTTTTCAACATTTATATCTATCTCTCTGTTCATTATGGTGTCTATCATTCTTTTGAGAAACAAGTTTTTAATTCATGAATAGGGCTCTGAGTTTTGAAATTTTTATAAAATGGGGTATTTTTCACGGAAAACTGGTCAACCTTTCTTAAACAATAAGAAAGGAGTTGACATCAAGAGGGATAAACTACCGCCATTGTCAATCCTCTCTTACTTCTGCCTTATTAAACCCACGGTACATCATCTCGATTTTAAAGGATGGCAATTAAAAAACGGTCGTCTCACATTTATCTGGACCTTGAACTGTACATTTCCAATTAACACTTTCTTGGCTTTGCCCTTAGATACTACGAGCCATTGAATTTCTATTTGTTCATTGCTACGATTGAGATGGGAAAAAAATGTTATCACAGGAAAAATTATCATTAACATAGATACACACTCCACCAGCTCTAATCTCTCTCTTTCTGTCAACTCTAAATAAATTGTACCCCTCTAGGTCGAAGTCTGCGTCAGGGTTAATTGATGTTAGCCAGGACTCAGAGAAGCACAAAATATCTATACCCTTGTTCCACAGCTCAGTTTTGATTTGTGGGAATTTGTTTCTTACGCTTCTAGCGTTTAGATGCAGCAGACTCAGACCCCTACCCGGTAGTATGGTACATTCATCTACCATTTAGTTTCATACACAAAAATCCATACAACACAAGGTTCTGCTGTTGTGGAAATACCTGATTAGAGTCGTTTTATAAGAACATTTAACACAGAAACATGTATTGGGTGTGAGGCCTCGGCACTTGTGGCCACCTCTACCCTGGTTGATGGGACCAGACATTGAGTATGTTAAGAGGGTGGGGGAGCACTGGTAAATTTAGATATAACTTTACACATTAATTAGTTATGGGAGGGTAACTAGAAATAACCACAGTAAACTGGCTGACACCATCAAAGTTGTGGTTTAAACTTTGATTTAAAGTTGGAATTCATTCATTACCCCAGCCTTCCGTTTTTTTCTTCTTCCAATTATCAAAAAGGAGAACTCTCAGAATGACACAGAATCAGTAATACATTAAACATGTGTCACCTTGCCCACTTTCTGATCGAGAAAATACCCTAAATGGCATGTGCAGCCAAACCATGGTACACTGTCAGAAGTTAGTGTAGCTGCACTGCTAGATATACTGTAGATTTACAGCATAAAAGGAGGTACTTTTGGTTTCCAGTATCACATACTGTTTAGCTACACTCAACTACTGTAGAATACCACACACAGGAGATCCTGGGTTCGAGACTAACCTTGGCACAATGAGAAATACGTTTTTCATCCCATTTTTCTTTAACCCAGTTGACATGCATTTCCACCTAGATTGACATAGAAATGTCAGCTAGTGAATATTTGAATATGTACAAGTGTATAATTTAGATGTTCTATTGATGAACAACAGTAGTGCCTATTGTGCTAAGGTGGGATTCGAACCCACAATCTCCTGTGTGTGGTGTTCTACAGTAGGTGAGTGTAGCTGTACAGTATGTGATACTGGAAACCAAAAATACCTCCTTTTATACTGTACAGCTACAGTAATTACTTCTGACAGTGTAGATCCCCTACCCGACGCGTCCTAATGTAATTATAAGATACTTATGCAAATTGTAACTTATCAGATTGATCTTGTAGGTTCCGCTGATAATGCATTGTTCATTAAATCTGCTGAAACAAATAGTTTTAAGTGTGCCTCTAATGGAGTGGTCTCTTTTTTACTGGACATCGATTCTCTGTCTCTTTGTAGCTCTATAGTGATCGATGCCCAGTTTTATACTTCAGACCAGTGGCTCATTTTGGCTGTTTTTCGCCTCACAGATTGCTCCTAGCGCAAAATCCTGACTAGGTGTCAATATATTCTCTATGCCAATGTGTAATATGAGGGTAGAAAACAGTGGAACCTCAGTTAGAAAAAATCCTACTGAACAGTTTTTGAGAAAATTAGGGTTTTGTTGCCCTTTTTTGCTGTTTTTAGTACATTTCCTACATAACCCGTGAACGTCAGCATTTCTCAATTTTCAGGTATTTAGAATTAGAATTTGACATTTTTTTATTCGCAGTAGGATTCCTGAATACCGAGCCATTCTAGAAAAGCTATTCTTTGGAAAAAATACTTAGTATTTCTTGATGATTTTCGTTGCACAAATTTAGGTTGTTATATAAAAACTGCATTGTCATCCAATCAAAGTGTTTATGCACTGTTGATGGTCACCCCCTCCCACCCTCTTCACTGTGCATTGAAGGAGAACAGGCAGGGGAGGTACACTGTCTGTATATAGCTGTTGACCTGGGTGCTGGGTGCATTTTTAATTTATGGGGTGCCAACTGTTCATGAAAGAAAATTCCAATAGATTTTTTTTTTTTAGTATCAGATTAATGCAACTACAAGTCGTGATAGCACTTAAAGCATTCTATTTGCATTAATATGAATGGTGGCCACCTTATGGGGTGCCAAATATTCATGAAAGAAAAATTGATAAGAATTTGTTTTTTATTAGCATTAAATTGATGCAACTACAATTCGAGATTGCATTTCAAGCATCGGGGCATTCAATGAATGGTAGTCATCTTAAATATATGGGGTGCCAACTGTTCATAAATAAAAAAAAGAATAGAATTAGTTTTTTTATTAGTATCAGATTAATGCAACTACAATTTGTGATTGCACTTAAAGCATTGTGGCATGCAATGACTGGTAGCCACCTTGAATGTATGGGGTGCCAACTGTTCATGAAAGAAAAAAAAGAAAGTTTTTTTTTTAAGAATCAAATTAATGCAACAGCAACTGAAGATTGCATTTAAGCATTATGGCATTCAATGATTGGTGGCCATCTTGAACCTATGGGGTGCCAACTCTTCATGAAAAAAACAACTAAATTGGATGTTTTTAACAGTTTAAAATTAATGCAACTACATTTCAAGATTGCATTTAAAGCATTGTGGCATTCAATGAATGGTGGCCATCCTAAACCTATGGGGTGCCAACTGTGTTTGAAAAAGGTATCAAATAGAAATGTTCTTATATAGATATCAAATTAATGCAACTACAATTCTTCATTGCACTGAAAGCATTGTGGCATTTAGTAAATGGTAGCCATCTTGAATGGGTTGAATGAAGGAAAAATCAAATAGGATTTGTTTTTTTGATAGTATCAAATTAATGCAACTACAAGTCAAGATTGCATTTCAAGCATCGGGACATTCAATAAGTGATAGCCATCTTGAATCTATGGGATGCCAACTGTTCATGAAAGAAAAATAGAATAGATTTTTTTTTATTAGTATCAAACTACTGCAACTGCAATTCGAGATTACATTGAAAGCATGGTGGCATTCAATCAATGGTTGCAATCTTGAATTTCGAAATGAACATACACACAGACATATAGGCATGAACATGGTGTTCTCCTTCATATAGATATTCATGGATTTCTACTTCTAATAAATATAGCTTTCTGTTACATGGATGTCGATGTCCAGTTTTAGATATATATCCATATAGTGCATTGGAGTGATCTAATGTTCGACTGCTGTATATTTAAACAATGGGGGCGGGGGTGGGGTGGATTTGTTGGGGGGGGGGACAAAAATTCAGACCCTCTTGAGAGGGAACCAAGAAAAAAATCACCACTTTTTAACGGAAAAAGCTATAGTTATAGCTCAAAGGGGTCAGCGGCGATCAATTTAAACCCTGGCACAGGGGGGGGGGGGGCAAAAACAATGTCGAGGACCAACCATTTTAGGTTGACTCGCGTGTCCACCAACCCTCCTCTTGTCAAAAAAGTATTTTAAAAAAGGGTATGTTTCAGGTAACATGGAAAGATTTCATTTTTAAAACTTTTTTTTTCTAAACATGAAAGTACCAGCCAGCCTCTCTGACGACTCTCTGACCAACAAAAAGGTAGAAATACGGAAATTTCCTCAAAATTGCGTAAATAGATGTAGGGTCGGTTTGGTGACCTGAAACAAACCTTTTCTGTTGGCCCAATGACCTCTTCCTCATGGTTCTGTATTAGTATTCATGTATTCCCTTATAAGGAGAGTCCATAGAGTCCTAACCACGTGATCGGTGAGGTGCATCCTGGGACATCCTGTCTGACCTTGCCGTACAACGGTCATGTAGCCCAAGGTCATGCTAGCTGACCTTCAGACGACCTTCACAGCCTCAGTATCAACATGTAGGCGCTGACAGACGGATGTTAATTTATACATATTAATATATGTCCTGTATGTCTATAAAGTATACAGAAGGTCGTAAAACTGGACACTTTTACTTCATTCTGTATCTTCCACAACTATAAATTTATATCTCATGTGTCCTTGTTGCTAGTGCGTCGTTGGTTCCAAAAATGTACCTGCTCCAAGATGCTTTTATTGTATATAAATCAGTGAAAGTCAGGCCGACTTTCACTGTAAGGAGGATCCAGTATTGCTACATTTCTGTCCCAATGGGAGGCCAGCAGTGGCAGACTTTTTCTCCAAAAAAGGGTCCAACAATGCCTGACTCATTGACGTGAAAGTGAGGCAATACATGACTCTCTATGGCTGACCCTGGTCACCTGACCTATGCTGTAGCGAAAGTCCAGCACTGTCTGACTTTCATCTCAGAGAGGTATTCAAGCATCATAGTTGACATGGTTACGACCTGACGGAGTAGACCTATATGCATTAGCAATACACCCTCAGAAAAGTGAAAGTCATTGTCGCTAAAACTACCCTCACCTGAGAGTCAGGCAGTGCCTGACCGTCAGGTGAGGGTAGTTTTAGCGACAATGACTCTCACTTTTCTGTGTGTGTACGTCCTGAACGTGAAGAGTGTGCTATCACAGACCAGTAAATTAGATATGTACATGATATTGTAGCAAATTAGAGATACGTGAACCAACATATGTCAGAGGTTATCCCAGAATCTCATTGCATTTAAACCACAGCAGAGGGGTTAGACAAAGGAGTTCACACCTTAGTTATTTCACATACCCTCTTATAACCTTTGAGCTGTGGTTTAAAACAGATAGATTAGAATTAACCACAGCACACTGGTAGGGTTACTTGGGCTCCGCCCATGTCTGGCCCCACCAGTAAGTTGTGGTTAATTGTACTTATCCTTTCATAACCAAAATATATCTGTTACATAACTTCCAATTCCACAGGAATGGTGTCTTATATCTACTAATATGATAGATACTACATTGTGCCCCCCACCTGATAGCAAACAAAGAAGGCTCAGGCGAGCTGACCCCCATCCCAGAGTCAAGCACTACCTAACTGTGCAAAGTCAGGCTGACTCTGGTATGAGAAATTGTCTTGTCTGACTATTAGGCTTACTATCACATAGGGGTAACTTTATGTGACTGTTAAAAGTGGCTCAGCCTGACTGTTGTTGAACCGAAGTGAAAGTCTAGCTGACCCTGAGTCATTCAGTGCCTGTTCCTAGGGAGAGTTGTGCCGACGCTCTCTTTTTTTTCTCTGGGTAGAAAAAAAATGGCTTAGCCTCCCACGATTTCGGATGAATTTACTAAATCGGACAGGATCATGGAAGCGAGAGGGGAACGGGGAAGGACAGGCCGACATATAATGGAGGCGAAGGGGCGGTGAAGGAAAGGAGAGGTCGAAGAGACAAAGGGATACACGGAGAGGGAGAGAGAGAGAGACAGAGAGAGACAGAGAGAGACAGAGAGAGAGGGACAGACAGACAGAGACAGACAGAGACAGAGACAGAGACAGAGTGACAGAGAGAGAGAGAGAGAGAGAGAGAGAGAGAGAGAGAGAGAGAAAGAGAGAGAGAGAGAGAGAGAGAGAGAGAGAGAGAGAGAAAGAGAGAGAGAGAGAGAGAAAGAGAGAGAGAGATACAGAGAGAGAGGGAGAGAGAGAGAGATAGCGAGATGGGATATAGGAGAGGGGGAGAGACAGAGGGCGAGAGACAAAGAGGCAGGAGAGAAAGAGAGAGGGAGTCATAGGAGGGGGAGAGAGACAGGGAGAAACAAACACAGAGAGAGACAAGAACAGAAACAGATAGAGACAGAATGACCCAGACGTCACATAAACGGCCAACAGAGGTGCAGAAAGAGGCAAGGCCAAATAAAAAGAGTTACGTTTCAGGCTACCTGACCTTAACTACTTCATTTTGGGGATATTTTAGAGTCGATCTGATAGCCATGAGTGGGAATAGTCATCGGTTAGTTGGGGTTCAGATTCACGACTAAAATTTGGGTATTTTTCAGGCTAAAGTAAAAATGAATAAATAAAAAGATAATAATGAATAGATAAAATCCGACCTACCTACCCTGGACTTTCAGGCTATATGACCTGAAACACACCTTTTCTTTTCTGTTTCTTTTTGGTTCAAACATCAATCGATCATAATAATCAACACCGATGTGTCATGCCGCGTCGACGACATACAAGGTACATTTTTGTACAAGTATGGTATATTCTTTCATTATAATACTGAAGGTGACAAGCCCACAGACCTCGATTTAAGTTATATCCAGTCGTAAGGTTGTTTTCTTTGAATTAGCTTTACTGACACATCTCACGTAGGATATACACTCCTCCGAGGATGGCATAAGATGAAAAAATATTTACAATAATGTATGTTTTTGACATGTATCACATAAATAGTCCATCCAAAACTGTTATCCATCACACCTTTTTGCACTGAAACCATTCAAACATCCTTTTTTTCAATATGATAATCTTTTTAGAATACCCGGTAGATGTATTTTATTCAAGACGTTGTTAACCCCATGCATATGATTGTATATAAACCAGTTTGGATGTCCTGGAGAAACGCCAAAGAAGGTGTGGTATTTCTACACCCCAGGCTTCAATCTGTCATTGTCATATTACAGTATCGTTACCCGGTCAGCATTGGTCCCTGGGGTAGCCCAGATGTGTCAGCCCATGAAAACCCTTTTTATTTAAAAATAAGTACATTGTAGATATTTCGAAACATACCGACATCTGAGTTTCCTCTAGAACTTACGAATTTATTGTACATTTTTTATAGTGTGTACTAAACCTGGGCTAGGGCTGGGCATTTTGAATCTGGGCTGACCCATCTGCGTTTCCACTGGTAGCCTTGGACAAAAAGGCCAAAAACCCAGGGTGGGCAAATCATCTTGCCCAGGTAAAAACCCACATGGGTCCCATTAAGCAATGTTGATTGGGTAGTAAGGGGTGAGCTATGTGTCCTGTTCAGTAAGTTTACGTTGTTTCTTCTCACAAACCAGTAGACAAAAAACGTCATACAACATTCTATAACGTTATATAACGTTATATAACGTTATATAACGTTTCTCTAAGGCTCCTTACTATGACATAACGTTATCTAAAGTTTTAAGACGTTATTTTGACGTGAATTTATTTCGTTTTTTGTTAGCAATTTTTGAGAACAATATCCTAAGAACTTATTTGTTGATAAAATACATAGACAAAGGCCCATGGCCAGAGGATATTTTGGTATCGTTCCCCCCGAGGTGGGGCTGGGGCAGTATCCCACGAAGCCGCAGGCTGAGTGGGATGCGCCCCAGCCCCACCGAGGGGGGAACAATACCAAAAATTCTCTGACCATGGGCCTTTGCCTTTATTTCATGGTTTTTAACCTTAAAAATATGTTAAATTGCATATAAATGGCCATAAGAATTTGAACAAATGATGATGTCATAGGCCATGTGATACAGGAACATTGTATCCCATGGGGGCCATGGGATACGGGATTTCTAGTACTTAAGCATAGTGATCATTGTATCCGCCATGAAATAAAGAATAATATCCTAGCCATATGTTTTATCAAAGTAAGCCTTGTAATTGTGTTAGTCATGCCACAACCAACCTGTTCCAAATCCTTTCCACATGGCCACTTTGGCCTCCTAACAACATGGAATCATTTACCTGTACGGCTTGTCAACTGCCTTATCAAATCGAAAGCGATTAAATAATTGGATATCTAATTTTGAAAAACATAATTTGTTCCTGGATTGATAATGAGAGTTGTTCTTTCATATTGAATTTTAAAAATGAAATTTTAAAAATAATAGTAGTGTAATGCACTTGTCTGGCCCAATGAACCGGCCAAATTAAAATGTTTTTCTAAAATGAAATAATAACTATTTCTTTTCCATGGCATGGTGACGGTTGTTCTTTTATAATACATGTACTAGTATAGTAGTGTGATGTCCCTAAACTGGAACAGAGAGACAAGGGTAAGGCCAAAAACAACAAAGATGTGTTTCAAGTTACCCGACCCTACCTACCGTAAAACCTCGCGTATAAGCCTAGCTCGCGTATAAGCCGCACCCCGAGTTTGGTGCGATTCTATAAGCCACAGAGGCCATCTTAGAACTGTTAATTTGGTGGTCTCCTTATAGAGCTAGGATGACCGGAAGCCAGGGTCATGCCCATAGGAAAGGATGACCGGTTCACTCCCTTGTCACCAGTAACTTGACGGTCATCCAACCAATAGGATGACCATGTATACTCCTCCCCCTCCCCTCCTCTCCTCCCCTCCCCTCCCCTCCCTTCCCTTCCCCTCCACTCCCCTCCCCTCCCCTCACCCCTCCCCTCCCCTCCCTTTCCCTTCCCTCCCCTCACCTCCCCTCCCGCTCCCCTCCCCTCCCCTCCCCTCCCTTTCCCTCCCCTCCCCTCCCCCCTGTGTTTAATAATAATTACCCTGAAATTTCTCTCTTCATCTGCCCTAAATAAGCATTTTTTTTCACTTCAGTCATACACTTCAGATGGTCATCTTATCTATGCTATGAGCGGTTTGTACTGGTCATGCCC